>JAXBDA010007121.1:0-18566 GCA_036023075.1 Gaultheria prostrata
ATTCTTGAAACCAGAAAACAAGAGTTAAGCTGATGAGTTTTGGAGACCCTGAGCGCCCAAGGTCACCTTGGGCGCCCAACCTCTATTCTGTTGACAGATTGATGAGCAGCTGCTGTGTCTTGCATTTAATCTCAATGTTCATTCTAACCCCATTTTCTGTCTTCATTTCATTCTGTTAATTCATAATCTTAGTCATATCATAATCATACATCATCATCATCATGTCATTGCAATCGTACATACACCGCAATATCATATATTGTGTTTATCTTGCGTACATGCTCCCATCTTGTTTATGTGTTCAAGACCAAGTTTTAAACATTTTCTATATCCCACAAATTGTTTAGTAAAGACCGGTTCACAGACCGGGCGAGGGGGGTGCATTAAAACCCTTCCCCTCTCGTAACCAAACCCCCGAGCCCGGAAATAAAAGGTTTTCGCACGACCGGTAAAATCATTTTTCAAAACATTGGGCACAACGAGTCACTCTTTTGGGTTTCTCGGGTTCAAAATCACTTTTCAAATCGAAATCAAAACGCCATCGTGTGGGCGGCCGCCCGACGGGTGTCCACAAAAATAATTTACTATCATTAAATAATTTACTATCCAGAGACAAATGGGAAATGCTGGCTATATTGCATAAGTGATTGATTGTAAAAGAGGAGGCGCCTGTAAAAAAGTTGGCAGTGGTCATGTTTGCCATTGATCCAGCTTCGACATCACTCCCACCGCCAGCGAATTGATCCAGCTTTGGCTACGTCTCTGTATACAAACACAAATAGTCATTCAGCAATCAAGGTATTATTCATTTTATTATTTACGTTTGGCATTCAACATATATCTTTCCGTTTCTGACGTATGATTTCTCCGGTGCTTGATAATGTTGAAGTGAAAATCTACCCTGTTTTCTTATTCTTTCTTTTTCCCTGTAATTCAATTGACCTTCAATCTGGCTATTATCAGAAGCATCAGTTGACAGCCAAATGCTTTTGATGCCCTTTTCCATGTAATGCAATTGACCCTCAATTTGGGCTTCACTATTACATTCTTATTAGAAAGCATCAGCTGGCAGGCAACATGTTCGATTAAATGCCAAAGTGAATTTTACCCTTCTTTTTGAACCTTTTTAATACTATGTAACGATAATGTGACATGTTCTTTTTAAGTTAGTTAATTGGACCAGCTTGAATTTTTTTAAGACCCACGATTAATAGATTTCAATTGACGTTGATTAATAGATTTCATCAGAGGGTGAACTTTTTTGTTTTGTTTTGAGAAGATTAACTGTTCTGACTGATGTTTCCATGCAATATTCCTTGACACAAATGATATTCCACGCACTTTCTGAAAGACAAAAAATGAGAACCGGCGGTCAAGGGAATAGAATAAATTGACGGGGAAAAATTTGCAGAAAAGTGCTCCACTTCGTTATCCCAAAAAATATATAGCACGATATCTCCTGATAGACTAATCATAAGATAGATGAGTATATCCATGTACTGATTATGAGTTAGCTTTTGAATAGATGAAAAATTAGGAATTAAAGAGTACCTTTGAATAAAAGATTGCCTTGGATATTGTTGTAGAAGATGACACCTCTTGGATTCCCTTCACCAAATCTTCCTTCTAATACATCTCAGCCAAGACCACCAATATATAGATTCTTATGTCCAAAGAGGATTATGACATGCTAACCGCAATTAAGGGATTGTTTTAGTAACATACTAGGAAGAACTCTGGCCCGTGAGATTGAAAACCAATAAGCATTGTGATGCAAGAAGGCGTGTTGAAATAAGAACACGCAACAAGGACTCACAAAATATTTCTGAATTAGAGGTATTCCCTCCTTGAACAAACAATTGTGAGAATAATCTTGATTTTCATAATTCACAAACAACAGAATTTTAAATGCCACACCACAACTTATTTTATTCTAGAAAACTAGGATTGAAAAGGAAACAACAAAACAGGAAGCTGAATCCCGGTAAATCGCTAATTGACTAAAGTAATTACCAAAACAAAAAAATTGAGCTATTTTCTAAATTAGAATACTAGAGAATAAAAGAAATCTTGCCAAAACAAGCGGCACCAAATCAGAATCCCCAAAAAGGTAGCGAATCCACTGTCCCAAACTCCGTGCTCCAACTCCGTGTCCCGTGCATCTGAGCCGTTCATCCGAACAATTGAGGGCTTAGATTCCTTATCACTCCAAACAAATCTGAGTCATCCATGTTCATTTGCGAATCCAAGTCCTCGATTGCTCAGATGGATGGCTCAGACAAACGGGATAGGGAGTTGGGATAGGATTTTCGAGACAACAGATCCGCTTCCAGAAATTAAAATCAAAATAAAGAAAACTAAATATTCTAATATTTTAAAAGTATAATTTTCCATATTGCATCTTTCTCTCCGGCTTGAAGAAACTCGTTCTCGAGTTTGTATAGTTGAATTCGCCGAATCTTGTCCGCATCCATTTTGTGCTTCAAATTGATTTTTTCAACCCCAAATTGTAAGAAAAAATCTCGAAGATGTGAAGGAATAATTTCCATCGGCAACACAAATCCATCATCCTTCCAGATCGAAATACACTAACTATTGCATGTAGTATATTATAAAAAAGCCCAAAACAGATCAACAAATTCATTATTTTGATCAACCTTACCATCTTCATGCTTTTCAGAAAATCAAATCTATAATTGATTCTTCGATATCACTCTCCAACAATGCCAACATTGTAACACCTTTTGTTTTACAAAATTTTTTTGTTTTCTATTTTCGTACTTATCTCCAACGCTTCTTCATCAAAAACTAGTGGCTTACTTCCAATCCACAATTGGATCCGGAATAATATTTGAAGTGAAATCCCACTCAATGATAGCCTCCCTTGTCTTCTCCCTCGGCTGATAGTTACCTGCCAAAGGTTTAGTGATAGAAACGTCATCCGACACCTCCTCCTCTTTCGGAAACCGAGGTATAACAAGATGACGGCAAGGTAGATTCCCCCCAATAGTTAGAGCTGCAACCTGATCGGCTAAGGCGGCAAATGCATCCTACAAATGCTGTTCTAATTGCTGGAATCGCGCCTCTATTCATGCTTCTCATGCAGCTTTACTTCGTTCATACACATCTTCAGCAACAACATAACGACCATAACGAACTTCTTGTTGCGTCTTGATACAGAATCGAGCGCAAACTTTGATACCAACTGATGCAGGGAGCCTTATGAACTACGGAAAAGACGTGCAACAGTTGAACACAAACTATATAGGTTTAGAGAAAACGTTCTCTAGACTCTTTTTCATTCAATAATAATTAATTACTTTAAGATACCTAATTTCCTAATTCGAAGAATCCTAGCAAGATAGAAATAAACATTCCTACTACATAAAACAAACTAGCAAAGTAAAATTTTGATTAAAATAAAACTCACCTGCTAAAATACTAATTTTAGATAATAAAATAAATTTCCTATATTTCTAAAATTCTTCCAATATTGGTCTGCATCACATTGACCCCCCAGAGAATTCATCACCTTGATGTCTTCCTGAGATAATCACAACATGGTAGAAAATTTGGATCGTTTTTTCAATATAAATATAAGTGATTTAAAGTACAGAATGAGGATAATAAGTACATTTATGGCTAATACGCACCAGGTAGTGATTGTTCGCGAGATCTCCATTTGCTCCATTAGTTTTGTGGGCTAAAAGATTTCAATAAACAGTTGGGCCTATTTCGTAAAGGTGATTAATTTCAAATATGAGTAGAAACATCCCAGTTGTTGAGACTTTTGCTGTCTTGAATATAGCTCCTTCAATCTGTGACAAAAATATAGGGGAAAAATCCAAGGCAAGTACAAACAAAAAGAAAGAGCAACAATTTTGAAGAAACTGAAGTAAGAAGAGAAGAAAAAAAGACAGACTTGATATGAAGAAGTGGATGTTCCAAAGAAGAAACCATCTGTCCATTTTGCGGAAACTTGTTTTGAAAATTTTGGGCACCGAAAATGAAGTACTGGACCACAATCAACGAGCCAAACTTATTTATATCAAGCGCCTACGAAGAGGGATTTTACGTTATGGTCATGCATGCTAGCCCAAGCATATGAGAGAGACTACTTGGAATGTGAAATCATACTATTACTGTAAGCTGTACTGAGAGTCTGAGACTATGGGTTTAAGAGGTGAAATGATGAAATTACATGGACGAATTTATGTGTAATGCTAGGAAATAGAACTAGATTTTAAACTAGCTCGGAATATGGACAAGCTCAAGAAGCATGACTTATAAGTTGTTGAAGTTAAAAATTAGTTGGTGGGATTCTACTGAATCCAGGTATCGATGAGCAATGCCGGAAATCGGAGTTGAAAATTCCATAGTAGCATTTGTGGGGATAGAGGTAAATTAGATGCAACTACAAGATGAATGCTAATGATTATGGTTATTGGACACTGCTTTGAGCACTATATTTTATTATTTAACATCTGCATGTGAAAATGTGGTCTTTTGTGTAGGTTCAAATGCAAAGAAACATATTGAGACTCAGTGCGTACTCTCGAGGTTTACCACTTGGATTGAGATCAGTATACCATCGCGTTCATCACCAATGATTGAGGTCAGTATACCATTGCGTTCATCACCAGTGTCCTACCATAAGAACAATGTTGGTATGTGTGTCTTGCAACATTTGTCATAGAAAGACCTATCAACAAGTGGGGACAATATTCACTTGCGGTGATCAGCAGAACCTTGGTAAAATAAAGATCTGTATTAATACGTCTTTCATATACCCCATATCAACAACTCACTTAGGGACGGAGCTATGAGGGGGGCGAGGTGGCAGGTGCCATCCCCGGTTTAAAAAAATACAGCAAAAATAAATAAATAAATACAAAAGGAGGAAAAGTTTGAACAAAGAGGCACCTGTCCCAGCATCCATAGTCTTTGCCACCCCCGGTTTATAAATTCATTTTCATTGAACATTAAAATTTTTCTCAAAGTTTACAGACTATGGTAGGTATGAATGTACAATGAAAATGAATTTACAACCATGTCAATTTACCTATTTGTATGAATAAGTGACAGATTACTCATCGTTTTACACTTAGAGTGAAATAGAGATTTCCCATTAGCTCCAGCATCCATGTAACTTTTCAATTTATTTAACTTTCATAGTCTTTGCCATGGGAAAAAGCAAAAATGGACGACTGTTGGGGCTACTGGTCAATTTTATTTTGCGAAGGTACTAACACAGAGAGGGGTGGATAGGTGTCACCCGGACTTTTGAACATGTAAATATTTTCTATAAACTAAAGTTGTTCAACTAGTTATGTACGAGTATAAAAAAAACCTAATACATTGTAAAAAAAATTTAAAAAATTACAGTTGCGAGCGTTGTCGGTTGGGATCAAGAAAAATTAATATCGTATGTCTTGTATTTGAATACCATTAAGAGAGTTGGAGGAAGCCTTATTTCTTTTTCCTAATTAGAATTTTTCTTCATATTTTTTCACATAACATGTAAGTAGTTTTTCATTAAAAGGTGTCATCCCCGTAGCCAGATCCGAACTTGTCCTTGAACTCACGTCAATATTTATAGGTGTTAGAGGTGGGTGATACTACACTTCATATGCCAGCAACTCTATATGGAAGTCATGCTTTGTTAGGAGTCTGATCCGCCTAAGGTCCTACTCATGTGTGCGTAGGCCCAATCTGTTGGGGAGTATCCACGGAGCCCACCAAATCACATGGACCCAATATACATTAAATGACCCATATCAACTTAAAAGGCTAAGCCGAGTAAGTGGTGAGCCACCCAATTATATATTAAGGTCCAACGTTTTTTCAACTTATCTGATGTGGGACTCATCCTTCACACATGTTTCTAATGTATAATCTCCCACTCATGTGTGAACCATGTATTGGGCCTAGCTCCCTCTTGATCAGAACGACTTGACTCCTTTAATTCTTGATCTATCTCTCCAACACCGTGTCTGAACCCAGGCTTATTTACCGCACCACTCCATCAAGAGCCACCATACTCCACAAGAGTCACTTTGCTTGTCAGCCAGGTGCTGCACGCACCAGGGAATTTTCCTGCTCCATCGAGAGTATCCACTCCACTGAGAGCCACCTTGCTGCCAGCCACCTGCCGCATGCACCAGGAATTTTCTTGCTCCATCGAGAGTTGCAATGGATTTTTCCTGCTCCTCCGAGAGTCTCTGTGCAAGCCCACAACCATCGATGCTTCCAGGAGAGTCTGCCCATAGATCGTCCGCCATCGGCTCTGATACCTTGTGCTTTCCGGGTCACACACGCACACAAACGCACACAAGAATCTTGAGGAAAAACTCCATATTGTATATATTCACAATCGATACACAAATACATGAAAAAACCTCTCCCGGGAGCAACAACCGGCCCCTATCCCAGAGAGGCTACAACCGCCCCCCCCCCTCACACTCTCAGCCTGTCCCGCTCACATTGTGCTACCACAGTACAATAAAGAGAGACAACAAGAGTATTTATAGACCTAGGGTAATTCTAAGGAAACCCTAGCAAACCTTGGGCCTAGGCCTCTCCGGCCCACACCGGGTGGACCCAACCTAAATGACAAACGTCCATTAAAAAAACAGTAGATGTTCTCAACTTCTGCGCATAAGTTATTGATCTTATTGCAATCTGTTCATTTGCTCCTCCTTCACTACAGGAAAACAACTTAAACTACTTTAGAAATGGTACCTGAATTCATCTTCCACGTGAAAGTGACACAGCTGAGGAACACCCTTCAACTAAACATCATGATGCTGACGTAGTGCAGGTTCTTGGCCATCAGAGCACATGCATTAGTAAATATAAAACAAAAAGATTAGTTTTCCTGGGAGTAGGAAATTCAAAGGGCTTGGCTTATAACAACCAAGGGCAAAATCGAAATTTCACACATTCATATGTTATTCACTTCCTTATATCCCCTTTATACAACAACAAAATAAACATAATTAGAAGATTTTTTTTTCAGTTCTACCAAATAAAAACAGAAAAGGGCATTATAAGAAAAGTAGAGTGGTGTAGATTTTTTTTTTTTTTGAAGTATCTCCGGCAAAAAACAATCGTTATCCCTAGTTGTGGTCCCTCGAGTCAAAATCTTTTCTCCACATTTTTAGGTGTGTAAATATGGTAATAACAGCGTCGCATTTACGAATATTTAGTACATATGACTAATTTTAATAATTCTAAGGATTTCCCAGCATCTACCATAAATGACATTCTTCATTATTTTTATTTTTTCTCTTAAATTGGGGGAGTTGTTGGGTGATTATGAGGATCTAAATAAGGACTTATAGTATTTTTGTCTAGATTGTGTAATATTACGACACGTGCCGTTGCACATTGGGTGGTGATTAAAATGGAAAGTGTAGTATAAGCATAAAAGAAAGTCCTTTTTTTTTTTTGGAAGAGTAAGAACACAAAAAAGAAAAACGACTAGTTCCATCTCTATATCTCCCTCTTATTATATCCCACTACCCCCCTTCCAAAACATATCCCGCTAACAAACAAGCCGTTAAAACCTAAAGCCACATTGGGCAGACCAAAAGCAGCATTGCTAATAAAAATTTGCTTTGAACTCTTAATTAGGAAGCATTTGATTCACCGACACTTCCTTTTGTAATTTCGAAGTAAAACAGCAATCGTACAAGTTATATTTTCTTTTTGTGTACTGTGTAAATAGCCATGGTTATAGTAAAAGTAATCAAATAGGAGTTCAACATTTTGACAGAACTTTAGATTTACATGCTTAAGACTTCCAGGTCTTGCTAAATGAAATAATGCTAAAAAGTTTACAACTCCAATGCATATTTCATGCTCTTCAATTGGGACTAGGCATTTTTATTGTGCTTTTGTTCTGGTCATCCTCGTTTTTTTTTTTTGTTTTTTGTCGTCCCCTATAAGGTCTGTTCTTGTACTTTCCTTATAATCAATAAATTTCTTACTCTTAAAAAAAAAAGGGAATTTTATTTATGTTTATACTACACTTATTCCATTTTAATCACCACCCGAAGTGCAACGGCACGTGTCGTAATATTACTCAATCTAGAAAAAAATACTATAAGTTCTTATTTAAGTCCTCATAATCACACAACAACTCCCCCAATTTAAGAGAAAAAATCAAAATAATGAAGAATGTCATTTATGGTAGATGCTGGGAAGTCCTTGGAATTATTAAAATTGGTCATATGTACTAAATATTCGTAAATGCATCACTGTTATTACCATATTTACATACCTAAAATTGTGGTGAAAAGATTTTGACTCGAGGGATCCCAACTAGGGATAATGGATTTTTTTGCCCGAGACACTTCCAAAAAAGAAAATTCTATTCCTCTCTACTTTTCTTAAAATGCCTTTTTCTGTTTTTATTTGGTAGAACTATAAAAATATCTTCTAATTACAAAATTGAAGAGCAAAGTTAACAATGCTATTCATTTTTACCTTGGCAATTGTTGCTATACCACTTTTTGTTATTCTGATCCAATGGTGGTGACGGCATTTGTTTATTTGTAGACTCCATCATGAGAGAGAGAGAGAGAGAGAGAGAGAGAGAATATATTGCCTTAGATTTTGGCAGTTGTCACAGAGAGAATATATTGCCTTAGATTTTGGCAGTTGTCACTTAATTTTTTCACATAATGTGGCAAACAATTGGAGCCCTTGTGATTGCATTAGTTGCTTATGGTGAATATGTTGTCTCTATAATGTAGCTTTTGTGTTACAATTCTGGGTAAAATATCATTACTGAAAATTTTATCATTCTCTCTCTCAAAAAAAAAGAGAACATATATGCCACGTAATATATTTGTGATCATGGATTTAACTATCAGCCGCGACGTAACATAACAGTCGCTACTTAGAGGTTTTCGGACTTCCAATACCGCTACAAAAAACTCACACCAGTATCAGTCGATTCCCACTACGTAATAATTTTTCTCTGATTTTTTGCCCACTTTACGACTGCTACGGCTTCTTCAGGTGTTCTGGCGCCAAAATTATGTTTACCGAATTCACAATTGCTACACCCAAGGTCCACTATGCATCATTCCCGATTTTTCTTAATTTTGGTGAATCAGCAGACAAATTTTCGGGTCCGATTGCCATTATAGCTGTTGGTGCTGAAGTTGCAAAGTTGAACATTAATGGACTTTACCAATTTGCAGCTCTGCTCAATATTAACCTTGCAGTACTAAACATTCTTCCTTTGCCATCTTTAGAAGGTGGTACTTTGGCCTTGATCCTCATTGAGGCAGCCAGAGGTGGGAGGAAACTCCCTTTGGAATTAGAGCAGCAGATAATGTCATCAGGAATCACGCTTGTTCTAATTATTGGGGTGTTTCTTATTATCCGCGACACACTTAACCTTGATTTTATCAAAGACATGTCGTGATTGGTGGGCAACTTGTAGTTCGGACACATTTGATTTTTGGAAGAATTTTCCAAGGAGTGAATTGGAAATTCATCTCAGAAGATGGTGTTCATGTTCTATAAAGGAGAAGAAACCAAGTTCACAGTGGTTGCTTGGAGTGATCGGTTGCTACTAGGAAGAAATTTTGCGGCAGGTAATATCTGCCTCCATTTTCTTAATCTGTTTCATTCAACATTGAGTTCCTCAGTTTGATAGATATACCCCCTTGTCTAGGATTTTGGTTAAGGCTGAATGATTATGGACTGGTTTCTTGACTCTGGGAATTTATGTTGATATAAGTTGAATTCCTTTTGTGACACGTGGTTATTTAGAATAATTGAATTGAACAAATTAAGTCTTCCGTTGAATGATGGTTTTTCTCTGTTCTGTAATATTGATAGACACTGGGAAATTACTTTTTCCGTAAATAAATACTTTGTGGTATAACCTTTCGGTGTTTAGTTCTTTGACGTTGTATCATTCTTATTTGTTGGTGTAAATATGGTGACATTATGTGATTGAAAGCCTAAATCTTTCTGCTTGATGTTTTCTTATGTTTGGATGAACACTTTGTAAGCGAATATGTAGTTCGTTGTAAACGATTCCTGAATACCTTTGTTACCACATTGTCTCTTGTATGTTTTGGTGGATTTTTATGTACAAAGTGATGGAAATTTCAGTCTTCCATTTCTGTATGTAAAGTGTAAACTATGGTGGAAAATCAACTCAAGCTTTTGAGCTTAGAGTTCAAGTTCACAACAGTACTCAAGCTCTATTTTCTTTACTGCTTATGTATCATAGATATCACCCTTGGCAAATTCTGTCCTCGCTGGGGTCATGATTTTCGAAGCTCTTCTAATAGTTGGCTTGATTCTCACATTACGATTACCTATACACAAGTTAGCACCATAGCTGTTGGTGATTTGTTTCTTCTACAAATATTATTTGTGGCAGGTTTGCTTTGCCTTCGTATTCTTTATTGTCGTCATCCTACACTTGACATCCTCATTTTTTCTGTGAATCTCGTTGTTTACGATTTTGCTAAGGTTGCATTACGCATGACGAGGTTTCCATCCGAATGGGAATTCCTGTGGATATATATTGAACAGCATTCCTCTGTTTCTCTTGGATACTTGGACAAGTTGAATCCAACAGTTTGGAATTCTTCAAATGGTAGCTTTTGTCAGTTGTATATTTCTGACAATCTGAGGAGACACCGGGATAGAACTTTTGCCGTTACTAATGATTCATAATTCTACTTTACTTCCTTGATTATCATTTTTAGAATGTTTTAGAGTTGTGACAATGGATTTGTCATTTTAATAATTTCTGTTAACATGTCACTTCTTTGCCCATAGGATGTAAACGGTTTGATTTGGTCGAACCGACCATTATGTGTTGAAGATGTGTTGAAGTGGTTCGGTTCTTTGTGATCAATACGGGCCTTGTATACTATTCTGTACATTTTTTGGTTTACAGAATGCCTCATGTTTTGGTATCACTTTTTGCATGAAGATCGCGAGTTGAGTAAGGGATTCGGATCATGTGCTGGTGTTGAAGCTCTTCTAGGAGTTTGTACGGATGGGATTTCATATCTCCTCCATCATGATCGTAACGAATTAGTTGTTTGTATCGTTGGGTTATATGAAGATCATGGTTGAAATGATGCAAAATTGGAAGTGAATGCCATATACTTTCTGACAAAAACAAGCACCGCGATTCATATGATTTTTGTATCCCCGAAAGTTTATATTCGTAACATATCTTGTGATTTTTATCGCTGAACAAATTGATGAGCCCTCAGACGGTCTGGGTGACACCGGTGACCACTGTTTCTACATCGACAATGAAGGTTATTATGATATTGTTCTGCCGAGTTGGGAGACACTATTTGATGTACCGGAAATGGAAAAACATCCTAAATTGAAGACTGGAGACCTGCATTGTCAATTTCGGGGTGCCAGATCCCCTTTTCCAAAAACCCCTGTTCCTTTGTTCCAGGGGGGTTTGGGCCGTTGGATGGTGAATTTTATTTTTGTATTTTAAAAATTAATGTGTGATCCAATGGCCCAGACCCCCTGAAACAGAGGAACGGGGGGTTTTGGAACAGGGGATCTGGTTCCATCCGTCCCATTTGCACACTCCGTAATAGTAGCAAATATCACGAACGAGAAAAAGTATTGAAATATGGACCAAAATAGTAATGCAATCATCAGCTATGCATGACTCCATGCCAGATATTTCTAGTTTACTTCTCATGTCTTTCCCTCTTTTGTTTGGACGGTCAGTAGTGTATGAACCAGCGTACGTGAGCGTGAGTTCAATTTTGTTCGCCCTTCTTGAAAGAGGTGAACAAACTCTCCCTCTTATTGGTTGAAATTGTGTACTGCAATACACTTTTTTGTAAGGATGACCTCACTTTTTGACGGGATGACATCACTTTTTGATCATAGGTTTTTGGCGGGATGACTTCACTTTGTTATGGGACCTACCATTTTCAATCAATAAGAGGGAGGGTTTTGTTTATCTTCTTTTAAGGAGGTTGGAAAAAATTAAATTCAGCTTACGTACACCTCAACTAATTTTCTCCCCGGTCCAATCAAGGGCTCCACAACGGGATTAGTAATTGGCAACAAATTAGTTTCTTGAGGCCTTATCCAAAAAATCAAAATTGTTCAACTGTGTGAGAAGTAAACCTACCAACAGATGCGACTGACATTGGTGGTAAGAAATATTGTCTCACATTGTTTAGGAGAGGAATGAGTGATCACTTAATATATGTTGGGACCTCTCCACTCATTGCCAATTGGTTTTGAGTTGGATGTTTCCACATGGTATCAGAGCAGGGCCCATTTCACTCCACATTAAAAAAAAAAAATCACAATCCACACCCCACGACAGACCAGCACAAAAGGCTGCACGATGATAGGACCCAAAAAGTGGCCACACGTGACAGACCTCAAAATGCGGCTGCACGTGAGGGGGGATGTTAAGAAATATTGTCCCACATTGCTTAGGAGAGGAATTGGTGATCACTTAATATATGCTGGGACCTCTCCACTCATTGCCAATTGATTTTGAGTTGAATGTTTCCACAATTAGGGCTATCTAATATCAATACCTAAAGTCGTTGGGAATACCAAAAAGCAGCGTTGCTAATAAAAAGTTGCTTTGAACTCTAAATTTGGATGGATTTGATTCTCCGACACATCCTATAGCAATTTTGAAGTAATACGGCCATCTAAGAGCAAGTGCACAAAGGCTCTTTATCCCCTCCATTTAGCTATTTTACCTCCCCAAACCACATAATAGCACTTGCACCAGACAAGGTAAAGCAAAAGGCATTTTGCCTTTGGTGGCTGAGGCTAGGTAGCTTTGGCAAGCAACTGTTCACAAGCTTTTGATTTTTTAATTGTTTCTCTCTTTCTTTCTCTCTCTCTCAGTCACTCACACACACCCTTCTCCTATGGAACCTACTACACATTACTTTCTAATATTTAATTGAGATGGAGAGGAAAGTAAAGAGTATTAGTGGAGTATGGAAAAAAATATAGATAGGTAAAATAGAAAATGTACACTATTCATAAGCATTTTTTACTAGTGATTGGTGCACTTGCTCTAACAAGTTATATTTTCTTTTTGTGTACTGTGTAAATATACATGGTTATAGTAAAAGCAATGTTTTAAAATCCGACCCCGCCCCACCGGGTCGAACCGGAAACCGGGCTAAGTATTCAAATAGGAGTTCAACATTTCGGCAAGGACGCGTGTCGCTTATTATTGAGTCCTTCATAAATCCTCATAATCCCCCAACAAATTCCCCAATTTAAGAAAAAAATCATTCATCATTTATGGTAGATGTTGGGAAGTCTTTGGAAAATTATTAAAATTGGCCTTATATATGTATACTTAATATGCGTAAATGCGCGACACTAATATGCATAAATGCGTGACACTAAATATGCGTAAAAGGCGGAGCAAAGATTTTGACTCGATCACAAGGTCCACAAGGGATAACGATTTTATTGCCAGAGAGACTTCTCCAAATTAAAAAAAAATAAAAATTATTCCACTCTACTTTTCTTATAATACCCTTTTCTGTTTTTGTTTGGTAGAACTGAAGAAATATAACTAAGGGGAAATTGCACTTTACCTACCTATGGTTTGTCCGAGTTGTAGATGACCTCCCCATCATTTACAAATGACCAATTTACCTCTTCATGATTTTGGACTAAAGTGCAACACTAACTCCGTTAACAGAAAATGCTAAATGACTCTTGTACCCTTGTGCTTTTTACCTATATCTTCTCTCCCACTGTCTCTCTCATTGCATATGTAAATCCTATCCTTTGTACTTTTTATTTTCTGTCAAAGATTGTATTATTATTTTTTGAGATTCATATGTACATCTATATGAATATTGGACTAAACCCGGCCCACATAGCCGATCTCCAATGACTCTCGGTCCGTGCTGCCTCCGATCCACCACCCTCCACAACCCCCCCCCAATCGATGCCTAATTCAGCTTAGCTGAGACCGAATTCGCCTTAGTCGGCTCGCCTCCACCTCTGCTCGTCCATCGATTTTACCCATAGCCTCGCACGCAAAATTTAGGTCCAAGTCTTACGGGTTTAAAAATGAAAAAGCCCTTAAAATCGCAAGAAACGAAATCAAACGGCCGTTCATTTTTTTTTTTTTTTTATAGGTCTTGACATGGGTCAGAGACGGTAGGAATAGGATTGTTTAGGATAGTGTTGGAGAAGATGATGGGAAGATAGTGGTGGGGAGGATGCTACTCATGCTACAGTGGTGGTGCGGCGCTGGTGGCAGAGCCGCGTGGTGCGACGGGGCCGGGACAGGAGGTGGAGGAGTATGGCTGGTAAGTCATTCCACAGAGGGAGGGTGCTTTTGTTTATATTTTACCTTGGAGGAGAATAAGAAGGGTAATTATGTCATCTTGCATGAAAGTTTAATTTTATTTAAAAAAAATTCCATCCCAACTAGCGTAACACGCGTGTGTGCTACACCTTCCATCAATTCGGATGGAAAATCTAACGGTAGCACTTTAGTCCAAAACCATGAGGAGGTAAATTGGTCATTTTTAAACATGGGGGAAGTCATTTGCAACTCGGGCAAACCATAGGTAGGTAAAATGCAATTTCCCTTATAACTAAATTGAAGGGGGAAGTAAACAATACTACTATTCATTTTTACCGGCCAAACAAAAGAAATACAGTACTTCAAGAAGGAGAGAAAGAACTAATGCCTTGGTAATTGTTAACTTTTTGTTATTCTGATCCAATGGTGGTGATGGGCCTGATGTCATTTACATTTATTTGTCTTACACACTGCACAATTCAAAATGGCAATTGTAGACTCCATCATGAGGGAGAGAGAGAGAGAGAGAGAGAGTAATCTGCCCTAGATTTTGGCAATTGTCACTTAATTTTTTCACATAATGGCCCGATTAGATAAGGTATTATTTTTAGGGGAATTATATATGGAGGGTGATAAGATAGTAGGGGTAATATGTATGGTATGTATGGAGAGTGTCAGGGTGACACCACATTGATATGATATTTATGGAGGAGGGATTAAGTAGTACTTGGTTTGGATGATTCTGGTACTATGGGGTATAAGGATGTAAAAAATTATCAAAAGGCAAATTTGCCCTTATTTAATGCCCATTTTACATTTTAAGCGTTATTAACTTATACTAAATACAAAACTCTATTGATTTATTACACTTGTCAACGAATAAGCTATACTCCCTCCGTCCCTTTTATAGTGTAGACATTTTCATTTTGGGTTGTCCCTTAATAAGTGTGTGTTTTGAAAAGTTAGTGGGTGCATTTCCTATTTTGCCCTTTAAAGTAGATTTATTTTTGAAAAGTTAGTGAGTATTATTATATTGATAAGGGCGAGTAGTGGAAAGTAAATGTAAAAGTTAATGTGAGAGAAAATAAGTTGAAATTACGAGGTAACACACTTAAAAAGGGACGGAGGGAGTATTAACTAATTTTATTTAATTTTCAAATAATTGTACTAAGTTATTTGAAAAATAATACAAAGGCTAAAAAAAGCACTGTTTTGGTGAAAAAAAATAAAACATTATGCGTGGAAGTACTTTATTTTTTTTATCCGAAGGATATTGCAAAGTAACTCAACAAGTAAAAAATGTAAAATACTAAAGTTTATAATTTTTCCAATTTTTCTGTATTGAATTAAAGATCACTATGAGTAGTTTAATTTGGTGCAAAAAAAACTAAAAAATAATGGATAGAAGTATTTTATTTTTTTATCCGAAGGAAATTGCAAAGCCCCAAAAAATGCCTAGAATTACACCAGTGGCAGCAGTACCTAGCAATAGCAATACCAGGGGTATTGGGCGGGGTATTAAAAGGGGTACAATAGTCATTTTACAATAGTCCGAGTGATAAATAAAACCCCTGCACTTATTTTTGGCAAATCATTCCATAACCGTGGATCCGGGCATAAGTAAGACCCCCCATATCTATGCCCCAATAAGACCTCATCCAATCAGGCTGTAATGTGGCAAACAATGGAGCCCTTGTGATTGCAATAGTTGCTGCTTATGGTGAATGTGTTTGTCTCCACAATGTAGCTTTTGTTAGTATTGCTAAAACAATTTTTCTGGATAAAATATTACTCCATTACTGAAAATTTCATCATTCTCCCTCTCAGAAAAAGAGAACACATATGCCACATAATACATTTGTGATCACGGATTTAAATATCGGCCATGATGGAACCTATCGTTTGCCATTTAGAGGATATCGGACCTTCGATACCGCTACACTTTTCATGTCGACGCTACAAAAAACTCACATCCGTTTTATGATCACTATGATTGCTTTAGGTGCCCTAGCGCCGAAATTAGGTTTAAAAATTCATGATTGCTACAACCCAGTCCCACTATGTGCATCATTCACTATTTCCGCCACTGTTACCCGGTGCGCTGCGGTTGTTTATGACCATGATTAGTTGATTGTGATAGTGTAATGTGAACGTGGGAAATTACATGAAATGGAATTCAAAAATGTTTGGAACATAATTCCGAACATATACGTAGGTCTCACACATTTATTACGCGGGACCCTGGGTTAGGGGTAGGAGTACTAAAATATGAGAGGCCCTTGAAATTCGTAGTTTTTTTGGGGGCCTAAATCGGCCGCAACGCTCACTTTATAGAGATTCCTCCAATCTCTCAAATAGGTGGGTCACACAATAAAATCCTAATTTCATACAAAAACTTGTTAGTCCCTGAAGGGCCACATTAGATAGGTTCTCCTAAACGCAGGAAGATAGGCATTCCACATCATCGCTTAATAAATTTTCTTCCGCTAATTGATCGGATGTTATTATGTTAGTTAAGTTAGATTATTACAGAGGAGTATTGATGCTAGTTGTTCTATCAACTCGTGCTCAGAACCTGCCATCAACCTAACACTAGTTCACGATTAACTGTGCTAGAAGCCCTAGTCATATCGGGCCGCTAAATTAGATGCCCTGCATAGGGTTTCTTTTTGGACAGCCCCTTATCCAATTGTATCCGGAACCCCCAGTTTATCAAAATACCCTTCGCGGCCCCACAGTTGTAAAGGGAATCTGGCATAAAAAAAAAAAGAATTTCAAATGAATAAAAAAAAGGGAAAAAAAGGAATTAGTTTTTCATTACGTAAAAAAGGGAGTTATACATTGTAAAGAGAACCTGGGAGCCTGTTCAAAAAAAAAAAAAAAAAGAAAAAAAGAGAGCCTGAGATAAAAAAAATAAAAAGAAAAAAAAAAATTTCTGGGATAAACAAAAGGAATTTCTAGGTTGGATACAAAAAATGGATTAGTTTTTCCAAGACAGCAAAATAAATAAAAAGATTAGTTTTCTGTGAGTAGGAATTTCAAAGGGTTTAACAACCAAGGGCAAAATAGAAATTTCACAAATTCATATGTTATCTACCTCCTCATATCCCCTTCTACAACGACAAAACAAATTAAACAAAGTAACTTTTAATCTTCTCTTCTAAATTAATAATCTCTCCAGCTATATCCATTTTTATATCCCCTCTTATTATATCCCACTTCGCCTCTCCAAAACATATCTCGCCAACATTGGGAATACCCAAAAGCAGCATTGCTAATAAAAATTTACTTTTTTTTTTTTGCCATTCAATATATATCAGTGGGAGATTAGCGCATGAGTTAGTCTAGAGAGGGTTGAGAAGCTATCTAAAGCTCTAAAACCCAAACGCCTCTACCGAAGCTCATAGGAGAGGAAATAACCGCTAAGCTACAAGCCGTTTGTTTAATAAAAATTTACTTTGAACTCTAAATTTGGAAGCATTTGATTCATTCACCGACACTTCCTTTTGCAATTTTTAAGTAATAAACTAATACGTCCATCTAACAAGTAAAATTTTCTTTTTGTTTCCTGTGTAAATAGACATGGTTACTGTAAAAGTAATCGAATAGGAGTTCAACATTTTGACAGAGCTGTAGATTTACATGCTTAAGACTACTTCCAGGTCTTGTTAAATGAAATAATGCTAAACAATTTACAACTCCAATGCATATTTCATGCTCTTCAATTGAGACTAGGAGTTTTTTTTTTGTGCGTGTGTGTTTTTGTTCTAGTCATCCCCTTTCCTTTTCTTATTTCTGGTCATCCCCTATAAAGTCTGTTCTTGTACTTTTACCTTATTATCAATGAATTTCTTATTCTTCCAAAAAAAAAAAAAAGGACTTTCACTTATGTTATACTACACTTATTCCATTTTAATCACCACCCGGCACATGTAAAATTACACAATCTAGACAAAAATACTATAAGTCCTTATTTAAATCTTCATAATCACCCAACAACTCCCCCATTTTAAAAGAAAAAATCAAAATGATAAAGAAAGTCATTTATGGTAGATGAAGTCCTTGGAATTATTAAAATTGGTCATATGTACTAAATATTCGTAAATTCAACACTGTTATTACCATATTTACACACCTAATAATGCGGAGAAAAGATTTTGACTCGAGGAACCACAACTAATGTTAACATTATTATTATTTTTTGCCAGAGAGACTTCTCAAAATATATATA
>JAXBDA010007122.1:0-18565 GCA_036023075.1 Gaultheria prostrata
TAGGTTTTACTTCTTATCAGGGCTCCCTGATTGAAGCTTTTTTATTTATTTTTTTGTTGCAAATTAATTTTGGAAAATCCGAGCCGTCCAATGTGTTCAGAAGGTGTTTTCCAAGGTCCATTTGGGAAATCTTCAAAAAAAAATACCGGGAAGGGCTTGATCCAAGCAGTTTTCATTTTTGCGAAAACTGCTTGGATCAAGCCCTTCCCAATATTGTTTTTTGATGATTTCTCGCGGGGGCCCTTAAAAACACGTTTTAAACACATTGGACGGTTCGGATCATAAAAAAAATATCGGGAACATGAAGGTCTGGACTCCCGGAGCCCGGACTAGAAGCTAACCCTATATATATAGCAAGGACGACAACTCCTACTAATCCCCTCGTTCCATCCTTGCCTTAACCGCCATGCCAACTCCTCATTTCTTGATTTGTAGGGGACTTGTTTGTTTCTATTGCACGACTTTCTTTCTGCCCATTGCATAAGATTAGTATATTAAAATATTTCGTGAAATCCTATGCTTCTTCCTTTTTTAAATTCCAGTGACGAAATCTTATTTACCCCCTTTGAAAGAAAGATTCCGATCCTATAAAGTGACAAATTATAGTACACCATCTTAATGCTTGTGTGCCTCACTCAAAATGTTAAAGTGGAAATAGTAGAAGTTTATACGATCGTTAATTTCGGAGTCTTGAAATTAGCCGAATTTTTCACAAACTGATCGGGACACTCAAATATATGACAAGAAAGATACTCCTAAAAAGAAAGGTCTAATGTCTCTTCCAGTATCTTTCCCTCGGTCCTCCTTCAACCTTGACTTATAAACTAACAACCCATTTAAAATTAAGGTGATCATGCCAATGCCAATATGGGTGGTTAATTAAGGGATTAATTAGTGTCTTTGAATAAAGCACTCTGATTAGGGAGGTGAGTTAATAATTGTTAGTTACATTGACTAACAATTTTTTTTTTTTTTTTTTGCCATTCAATATACATTAGTAGGGGTTAGCGGAGAAATTAGTGAGTTAGTTCAGAGGGGGTCTAGAAGCTATCCATAACCCTAAACCCCAAATATCTCTGTCGAGACTTGAACCCTGGTCTCGCTTGTGGAAGAACCGAAAAATAACCGCCAAGCTACAAGTCCTTGGTTTAACACTAGTTTAATACCGTAAAAATGCAAAATCGGTTCTTCAATGCCAAGTACAAATGGAAGGCCAAGAATTTTCTAATAGGTGCACATGGGGGTAGATTTTGACATCAACTTAAAGATTCCTACCTCCGAATTGCCGGTGCAAACGTGAGCCCCTGTACCCTTGCAATTCTGGTACATTTTGGTTGAAATTCTTATAATTTGTGAGTTTCCTACTTGATAAAATCAAATTTTATCAAGAGTCTTGATTTTATCAAGTGGGGAAAAAAATCTGATTTTATCAAGTGGGAAACTCACCCAATATCAGAATTTCAAAAAAGAAAATACATCATTCTTATTTCTTAATTCGCCACCTAAACTCTACTATTTAATAGGAGTAAGTAATATACGATCTGCAAGTGGTGGCTAACTCATGCAATAGAGCTCTTGGATGTCTCATGCTGCATCCCGAGATCGAGTCTCGTTCCCCCTCCCCATATAATAGATTAGGAATAACGAATGACAAAAAAAAAATATAATAGAAGTAATATGCGATCCTCCTTCATTTGTTAAAATGAACCGAGTTGTTGAGTAGTAGTTGGTTCTAAAACTTTGGTCCCTGACTCCCTCATCTTTTTTATTGTATTTCCCATGATTCATGTTCGTTTTCATATTTTTTGGCTTGTCTAAAAATATAAGTTAATTTAGTCCAAATTACTCCAATGCTTCTTCACATATAGTCTGCAAGTCACGAAACACTTATACAAATATGATGTACGGTCACGATATAATACGGATATAACAATAGAGAAAAACCTTTAAAAATAGGTATGGATATACAATTTGTATTTTATTCGCAGTTGATCCTTAATAAACACATTACAATTTTCATTTTAACTCCACCATATCTATCAAGTATCTCGGTGTACCAAAAACGTATTTGAAATTAAAAAATATTTAAACTAAATTACGAATACTTAGTATTTTTCATATCTAATACGTATCAAGACGAACGAAATGCATATCCAATACGTATTTAATACTCATAGCTCCCTGATTCCAGAGTATCTGTGTATTCTTAGCCTGCCAACATCACTTTCACAAGGATTGTGTGGTATTTTAATACAACCCACTAAAACAACTCTTAGATTTGGTAAGTTTAATATCAGTTTGATTACCAGAGCCACTATAGATAGGTCTATCGCCAATATGTCTTATGTACTATCAATTCTATTGGAGTCAGTTCATACAAAAAAATTCTTTGCCTCTAAGGCCTCGTTCAGTTGTCAAGAAATGATGAGAAATGATGAAAAAATAAACTTTCTCATAACTTTTGAGGTATTCAGTTACCAGGAAAATAATGGGACCCACAAAAATATTTTTCCCACTAAGACTCACAATCCCTTAAAATGCAACCTGAAAAAGGTGGGAATTATCTATCGTGGGAAAGTTTAATCCCCCTTTTTTAGGTGCCAATTTCCCTGTCTCTCCTTATATCAGAGTTTTTGAGGTTTTTATTTTCTCTCTCACTGTTTTCGTGTTGAGAGGATTTTTTTAATTAGGAAAGTAACTATGCGGGAAAAAAATACTTGAGGATAGATATGAAGTGTAACATGGGTATATAGAAATGGCCAGATAACATTTATTTTATGTATCAGATTTTTCTTTTAGACACTTGTTTATCGTGAATTATAAAATATATAAACGTTTATGTACTGTTCATATTTACAGTTTCTTATTAAAAAAGAGTAGTTTTGATTACGTTTTGGTGATTACTTAGCTCATAAATATATTTTTGTCCAAAATTAGCCAGTGCAAAAAGAACATTCCCACTATTTTCATTTCTTGCCTAATGAACAAACAAATTTTGATTTTCTTAGAAAAATTCTTTGTCAAGTGAACACTCATAGTAAGGTAAATTTTTTTTTTCTTTTACTTCACTTCATTTCACTTTTCTCGGGATTAACTTTTTTGCATAAAATTCTTAGCAAATGAACAGAGCCTAAATGAGACCCCCGCTAGTAGACGGCGGGATTGGCATCGAAGGATTAGTCGAGTTGTACACAAATTGGTGAGGACACCTGATTATCTTAATAAAGAAAGAAAGGAAGGATCTATCACCAATTTGGTAGTGTGCATCTGTTCCTAGCCGACTCTCTTGACTATTAGTGGAGTATTAAAAGTATCGGAAATCACATAAAGACTAAATTACAAGTATGTGATTGTGCATCTGGTCATGCGTTGCCACTTACTCATTTTCCAATCTCAATGAATGTAACCCCATTTTAATATCAATGGTGCCATTGGAATACTACCAGCCTTCAATGATTGCCACACTTTCTCTGTGGGTACCCCGAATCTAGCAGGGCCCCTCCTACTCAAAATTAGGTTTAGAGTATCCCTAAACTAGCTTTGGTTAGATGAGGCTAATCAACTCACCACCTCACTTTTTCTTTAATATATAACCGGGTGTTCGGACCAGTATGTGAATTAATCTTAAAGCCTTGAAATTATCTGCTGGATAAGCTTCTAATAAACCCGTGTGAGATTTTTCTCCTGGCAACAAAAATTGAACTTCGAGGAACTCGAGAGAATAAGCCCCGTACTTGCTCTCATGTTATCTATCGACCTCCTTGATTTCATGTGTGTATCTTTTTGTTCTCTTTCAATGAATAAGATTGTCAACTTCACCTTATGATCATACTACTCTTATGCATCTTTAGAAAATTTGAAAGGGAATAAACCCTATAGATTCCAAATAAAAAAATAAAAAAAATTGGTTTATTGATGGATCTGAGTTTCAGCAATCTGGAATCACAGTTTGGTACCACACCCTCTCTTGTTTATGCATGAATAAACAAACATCTTTCATTGCTAACTCTCCTTCAGATTAGGCTTTTTCGTTAAAGTTTGGTTTTTAATACTACTTGATAAGGGATCTATCCCCGACCCACCACCAACTAATGAGAACCTAAAATATAGGGTGGGTCATATGTGAATGTCATGCCTTCACAATAGAACACGGGTTTGACCCCACACAATTGACTGAGATTCGATCTTGGGTGCAAGAAAGTAATTTCTTGTGAATTTTCTAGTTTTAGCGTGGATGGCCTGCATTTGACTGGACCGGTAAGGGAATTAGTCAAGGCGTGCGTAAGCTGACACACTCCCCGTCAAAAAAGGAAAAGAAAAGAAAAGAATGTGGGTTTGAGATTAGGCTTATATGCAACAACTTTGTGCATTTTGTTTATTTGCTAACCTTTTGCAAGTTCTTTATCTCTGATGTTGACAAAAACAGAATTAAGTAACAGGCAACAACTCCACCGGCTTTGCAACATGATTGTGTGATCATTGTCCCAGAATCAGTGCTGACTCCATAGCAAATCAAGAATTGATGTCACCAACTTGAACCTAATCTTCACTACAAAAAAATTTGTGATCTCAATATTGTATTTGCAAACCAATCATCCATTTGTTGGGGATATATGGTACCTACTGAGGCAAACGTTACGAGTAGTATTCGAGGTACTCATACTGGATCATTCGGATTCAGTTTTGGGTTGAGTCTACTTCATGATGGTGATAAATCTCACTCTCATCGGTTGATGAAATTGTGTGAGGGCCGTAGAATCAATGTCATTCTCGGTTGTAATACAATGGATGGGTTGGCGACTTGCTAGTGTCGAAGGAGAGAAAAGATTGTATTTGCACAAAAGTGAAAACAAGGGAAAACAATTTTTGTTTTTGAGTGAAACATATGAAAGCAAAAAAATCAACATTTACATCCCACAAAATACCCAGACCAAAAAAATAAGTTGAAAATCTGAAGCCCACAGAAAAATAGAAGGGATTTGAAGTCATTTGAATGTTATTTATCCTTGTCACAATCAGAATGCAATGCTTTCCAACTTTTGGGACAATGACCAGATAACCTGGTAAAGGAATTGATATCTATGTATTTATTCTGAATTGGCTTTTCTTAAAATGTTAAAAGAAAATCGAAGAATTTCTTTTCTTACTAGCAATCAATCTTTAGGTCTTTAGGCCATCCGAACTCCTCCAAGAATGCCAAAACAACTCCATTTGACCACCCGAATCCCTTCTGCAATATTTCAAACCAGAAACAGATTTGTGTTAGTGAAGCAAACTGAGAAGCCATTTCTTTTGAACGCAAATGAACCTTACAATTCGATATAATTGGAGGTCAAATTTACACAAATCTCTAAATGTATGTGATGAACAGTTAAATTGATTACGCATTTTACATTGAGTATAACCATAACTTGGTTCCTATTTCTCCTTTGGCAAATAAACATAAACAGGTTTTTTGGTTTATTCGTTTTGTCTTTATTCAAATTTTTTTTGCAAATGTTAGTTTTGCATCAAATTTTTGTGGTTTATTGGTTCCTCTCGACAAGACGAATCTAAAGAGTATAAAATTATAGTCAAAACTTTTTTTTTTTTTGAATAAAGCCAAAAATATGTGGTTTATTGGTTTAATTTTGGCTTTATTCAAAAAATAATTAATTTTCACTTTTTTGGTTTAGCACGGCTATGTATTCCAACACGAAAAATAAAATAATGTGACACATGATACATGACACGTATCCCGTTTTGATAACAGGTCACAAAAGGCTAAAAAAATAAAGTGGGGGATAAAATGCAATCTCTATATTTCAAATGTTTTGGTTGAGTTGACAGTGTACTGAAACCAACTAATCTCTAGGTCATCAACCAAAAAACATCATTTTTAAGCCAGTTTGAGATTAATGCTTGACAAATTTTCGTGGTTTTTAGGTACGAATTGCCTAGTACAATCCTTACCTGAGGAATGTATTCACCACCTCCTCCTAATTCTCCACACTTTTCGACATCGTATTTCTCTTGCATAAAGTTTGTTTTCTTGTAAGCAACGTAGTTGGTTCTGATCCAACTCACAGCAATGTCTTTTGCCAGGGACTTTGCTTCCTTTGATTCAGACTTCACCAAACCTTCAACAATGAGATGCTGAAGCGGGGCCCAACCGTTCGGAAAGTCCCTATACAAAACATTAAAAACACAACAGACATGTGATATCATTTGAAATCTCAGCTAAGCTAAGCTTTATGAAATACATGATCTTTTCAGGGTACATTTTGGAACATTTTACTCACCATTGTTGTCCAGAATTCGTCAAAGAAGTTGCGATGCCAACAGCACGGATCAGCCCTGACATTTGAAGACTTTGCCTAACTTTCTCCACCAATTTCAGATCTTCACATTGAGACAACAAACGCGTTCTTAGTGTACCTCATCAAGATTAGAAACAATGTTTCAGCATATCCTAAACTCCTGGTATAGGATTGCCCCATTGTGACCCTAGTGGTCACGGGTTTGAGTCACGGAAACAGTCTCTCCGCTTGTGGGGATAAGGTTGCATACATCCAACCCTTTCGCAGACACTGAAATAGTGCTTCGTGCATGGGTGGCTCTATTTTGATGGTATAGGGTTGGTAAATAGGTACATATTGGCAGTTTCAGTTCTGCTCGTTAATGAGTCAAGAGTAAGACAAGCTGATCTTGAGACTTTTCAAATGATCGCACAAAAGATCACATCAAGAAATTTCATATGAAGCATCACAAACCTGAGTTAAACAACTTAACCGAAATAGGAATGAAGTTTGAGGCAAATATGTTCCGATTCTGGTTTGAGGCCACCCACTTGTAACCATCCTAAAAGCATCAAAATGAACTGAAATTACATAAATGACGAAGCTTGTTATCTGGATGCAGTCATAGATTTCACTTGCAGAAACCACCTTGCACGTAGTTTTATCGCTGATCCAGTAATCTAGCCACTGTCCCATCTCTTCGTTCCAAAAGACAGAGTTCATTGCCTGTTTTCTTGCTTCAGCCGCTTCAAGAAAAAGTGCAGCAGTAGTACAATCTCCAGTAACATTTGCCAAGAAAGCTACGTTAAGTTCCATCTGATCAATACAGAAAAAGGTCCCGTTAGTACCCATTTTTTCTATGTAACTACTGATAATTGTTTGAATTTAGCATTTCAAGGAGTTCTTAACTAAACCTTGAGTATGTATGCATTTAGATCGACAGGGATGATTGAGGTTGTAGCCAATGTTGTGAGATCAGAAGAATTTCTGCAATGCAGTAGAAAACAAATCATAACGTCAATAATCCATACAGAAACAAGCTTCCTAAATATACGATTATGCAATCTCGTTTACACTTGGAACAAGTAATTGAGCGAAGAACCTCTAACAAATCTTCATATAGTCCAAAGTTTAAAAAACACCTCATCCATCTGGAACTGAAATCCCATCCCGTTTCGGCGCCTGAAGCCAATTCCCGGTAAAGATACTGTTTTTCGGATTCATTTGATAACTTGGAAGCAGTTTCCATGTCCTGAGAAAAGTGTTACAAATTTTCAAGCTAAGAACTCCATTATGTCTTTATAAACGACCAAAATAAAATCTTATTCCCTATGTTTACCGAGTGTCCTGCATAGCTTTTATATTTTATAGCAGAGCTCAACTCGGGGTAAAGCCTTTTCAATCGCTCACAGTTTTTTTTTTTTTTTGGTAGAACTTGCACCCCTTCTGGCACTTTTAGTTTAGTACATGGTTTTACGCTTGTTAGAAAAATGAGATTTAGGCCAGAGAGTATATACAATAGTTGAAGATTCTGGCCTGGGTTTATTCCACATTGCATAGTACCGGCTTAAAGTGCGATTGCGTCCTTCAGCATCAAGAATAGTCACGCTATGAAATCCTGAAATAATCCAAGTGAATGGAGGTTGAATAAGACTAACATATGCAGTCGTAAGCTCCAAGGAAAGGAGACAAGTGACAACCCAACTGAGATGATCAAGAATAATCAACTTCCAATTTACCTGAATTCCAAAAGTGGTGTTCTTTTAACAAGGCGGCGAGAGACGTTTTGGCAAAGTCCATATCGCCGCTCCTACTGTAAACCTCGTATACCATTGCACTCAAGAGTGGAGGTTGGCTGCAAAGTCCAGTGAGACTTGTAGGTTAAAAGCAAATATATGACAATAAAAGTAAGCAGAAAGGATGCGCTCCTTAAATAACACTCATAAGGCACTATACCACGAATCACAATGACTGTTACCGAAAAATTAAGTAGGAAAAGAAAAACATGCGGCAACACACACAAGTAAAAGAAAGACCGATAACTATGGGATAAAGCTTACATTAAGTGGAGTGCAACAGTTCTATTACCTCTCTTCATTCACTTCAAATTGATGGTTGTTTGTTGATTTTTACCATAAAGAAACAGGATAAAGGGCTGATATATTGTTGAGAAATTTATGTCTCAAAATTCATAGCAACATATTGGCAACCTACACGGTTACAGTCATCTGACTATGATACGTCAAAGTTCAATGCATTCAGCATGTTTCACCGGCATGAACTGCAACGTGCATTTTGCATGAAGAAAGATATAGCTACCAAGTCACTGTTCTAGAGATAAGCAGATGATTTCAACACTGAATTCATAAAAGAAAAAAAAAGAGAGAGAGAAGAAAGATGTAAGCTTAGTAGTTTATCAACAAGGCGATATCGATACTGAGTAACAAAGTGTGCATCGTACACTATGCATTAAGAAATATACTAAGGTACCAAGCAACATTATCTAGAAAGAATTATTGTGATATGAATTCTGGAGTTAGAGGGAATAAACAGATGTAATGTAGTCGTTTATCAACAAGAGGAAGCAAACAGAGATTAGAGATATAGTATTAGTTAAGGTTTTAATAGAAGGTAGTTCAGTAATGTTGCAAGGAGCTAAAAAATGCACCTAGGCCTCTCAAGAAATCAGCAAATGTTTGAAACTGGACTTACCTCCTGTTAGTGTAGTATTTCCTTGCGCCGTTAAGAACAAATCCAAATTCATCTACGAACGAAATTAGATTACTCACTATCCCTTTGGCAGTATCGTGCATTTTACTTACTAACAAGCCCCTGCATGACAAATCAATTGGTTGCATGAGGAATATGCCTGAGAGGGAACTTTAAAACTCACATGCCCACAGTTGCAATATTGTCTACATATTGCCTTATTAAGAGACCAACATTGGCTTTAGCACATGTCAGTCCAAGTTGCTCGCAAACATGGGTGAAATAAGACTGAGAAGCAACTCCAATGTTGAGTGAAAAATCAAGAACTCTAGTATGTCCCATTCCACTAAGCGGGTTTTTGGGCTTTTGGACTTTTCATACTTTACGAGAAAGATCATTCTCCTCGCATACATCAACTGAAAAAGCCCAAAAAGCGAAAAAGGCAGAAAGCTAAGCTTAGTGGAACGGGTTCGTCTTATGAGCAAACCAAATAGAGTTTTAAGCCTCGATCAATTAGGGTCAGCTAATGATTCGTATTCTAGAAACCTAAGTTTTTTTCGAACTAATGCATTTAAATTCAATTTTGGTCTACCCTTCCTTTAGTGCTACCATCTAACGTAACAATATCACTGCTATTAACTACCACGTCATCTTAAGAGCGTTCCCAAAAACTTTAAAAGATTCTCATAAACCAAATAGAAAATTTCAGAAAATTAACCTTATTACCCAGTAAGAATCCCAGTAATAAACCTCTCTAAACCTTGACCCAGGAATCACAACAGGCTTAAACAGGGGAAGCAGAGTATGCAATTCAGGATGCTTCAAAACCCCTTCATCCACTCTCCTGCTCAAATTCTTCCACAACGCATGAACTTCCAACGCCCACTCCCTCACCACTGGATTCTCCACCCCCGGCAGAAACCCCTTCGGCTCCGGCACAAAGTCCGGCGGCTCTGCGTCCACCAAATCCTCCCCCGCCGCATTCAAGAAACTCTCTATAAACCCGTTCAAATCGGTAGCCGAGACGGACCCATTTGAGGATTTCGGAAGATTATCGAAGGCAAGTTGGGTTTTGGAGAGATTGAATTTTAACGAGACGTCGACGTAGGTTTTCGGGTCGAAGTTTTCGCTGCCGAATGTGTTGAGTGCAGTTAATTGGAGGCGTTCTAGGAAGGCGATAAATGGGATTGTGGGTACTACTGGGCCTGAATCGGTTTGTGAGCACATTGGAAGGTTATTTGAGGCTGTGGTGAGTGAAGTGAAGAGGAGAGAGAAGAGGAGGAGGAGAGAGGGGGAGTTTGCCATTTTTTGAAAGGTCAATTCTATTCACAATCCATTATTTACTCCATAAAATTCACTTTCTTCATACAACCCACAATTAAAATTTCCTAAACAAAATTTACTCCAACCCACTAAATTCACCTAAACTACCTATAATACCCTTTCATTTGAAAATTGAATTTCTGCTCCGTAGCGATTTCGGTATGTAAATGTCGAAATACATCATATTTTTCGACAAGCTAAAGTCGCAAAAAAATGATGCATTTCAACATTAGCTTGTCGAAACGTGTGTTGTGAAATTAATAAATTTCTCAAGTATCTACTTCGGTGTCCAAACATCGAAATAAGGTATTAATTTCAACATTAGTATATCGGAAATTATGATGAATTTCGACATTAGCTTGTTGAAACATATGTTGTCAAAATATGAAATTTTCGAAGTACCTACTTCAGTATCCAAATGTCGAATATGTGCACATATTTTCGGTGTGTGAATGTCGAAAATATAGTCGTGTTTCAGGGGTATTTCTGTCTTTACACATTGGTGAAAATTGAGAAATTTTTGATGGGTTGTATGGAGTAAATAACGGGTTGTAAATAAAATCAGCCGAAAAAATTGAAGGGTGAATCTGAGTTTTTGGTGACATATTGGCCTGCTTACAAATACTATGAGTCATATCCTTTTGTACGTATCAGAGAGATCCTTGTGTGTGTTGGTTGGATTTCTGTTAACATCACGCTATGTGGTTTCATCAAAGTCCAAATCCTATTGGCTGAGGTTGGGATACGGTTAAGATTTGAAATACCGGCCGCTACATATCTTATTGGCTGAATCGGACGAAGTCTGAATTCGGGGGGGCGTGTAGTGAGGGGCTCACTACATGCGTATAACAGATTTTGAACTTTTCAATACTATTACATCCCTATACACTAGTAAGATGAAAAATCGCATGTTCCTGTAATGTATCAATTAGTTTCCAATTCATGGACTACTGCACGGCCATTACGGCTACGGATGATATGTACTCTCTTTTTTTCTCTGTCAAAAATGATTTATAAAATACTTCCTCCGTCCCTTTTTAAGTGATTCGCTTAGAAAATGTGTATTTTGTGGATATTAAAAAAGGCATTTCCGTATAACGTTTTTAATTTTTTTTTGCACCATATTGAAGTACTCAATGAGCATTTTAATTTGGTATTAAAAAAATTAAAAAATTATATAGAGAAATATGTTTAATAGGGGTTTGAAATTGCACGTATTCCCGTATGGATCACTTAAAAGGGGACGGAGAGAGTATTAACAACAGCAAACCGATTCTCACTACGTATCCTTTGATACTCCCGACAACGTTACATCTCAACAGTTAACTTTATGTGTCCCGATAATGTTATTAAAAACCTCGAGTACAATGGGATGCTGAGCTTACGGCACAACAGAATGTTGTGAGTTCAAAATATTTTATTCCCATGGTTCATAATGTAGAGTGCTACAACTGTATCATCTTTGCAACAGAAGTAAATTTATCGAACATTAATAACTCAGCGATCAAAGTATATTGTTCTCGTCGAATGATAAACATGATAAAGATTTCATTTGATTATGTAGTTATGCTTTTGGGCTGCGGAGGCATTTCGATTGGTCTAGGTGACTTGGTGTGGAGCGGTTAGGCTATCGTTGGGGCAGCAACAGGGCTTGTTCCCCGGGTTTCCGGCGATGGTGGTGGCATCGAATGTTCTCTTCCTGTGGCCGTGGTGCGTAGGTGCGGGTTGCTTTGGTGGCGGCACTTGTGCTTGCTGTTTAGGGTTTTTAATTGTTGGGTTTGGCCCATTTTATCTCGGCATTTTTAGGCCTTTGGAGGTTTTATGTACTGAATGTATATCTGGGTTCTTTGATCCATTGGGGTGTTGGGGCTTTGGTCATTGGGTGTCCATGATTGGTTCCTTGCCAATCATTGGTTTTGGGTCTCGGTTTTGGCGGAATTTTTTGCTGTTTGAGCAAGTTCTGCTGTTTCCTTATTAGTCTTGTATCTATTTCAAGATTAATGAAATCTTTTTGCCTTTCAAAAAAAAATTTGAGATTCTCTTCCTCATTTGATAAAATCTTTTGGAAAACTAAGATTGTTGAGCTTTCTACTATGCATGGTTCCAATCTAATTTTTAGAATATGGATGAATACCATTTCAACGGCACAGAAGGTCCACTTCTTTTGGGGCACAGGCCGGTTTGATTTGGTCAAAACTAAAAAAAGTACTCGCCAATTTATTTTGATGACGGGATATATAATCCATTGAATAAAATAAAAAAAGTGAAGAAACTAATCTTGCCGTGCCTATGATATTTCATATTTCATATTTAGTGGCATTATATATTCATAAGTATTTAGTTTGGAAAATAGCAATTTTGATCAAACACTTTGTTTGGTAACACTGTCAATTTTCTGTTTTTGTTTTTCTATTTTTGTAAACAAGTTTCTACTTTTTTTTTATTGAAAACAAAAATAAAAAACATGTTTGTGTCGACTTATTTTCAAAAAAAAAAAATGCAAATATGTTCTATTTTTGCAGGCTTCCAATTCATACAAAACCAAAGAAGAAGAAGTTCGATCAACGAAAAAATTATAAAGAACCCAACAAAACCCAACTATGGCTTGTGCCACAAAATTCACAAATAGCCTTTCAGGCAGCAAAGAACTAAAAAAATGGCAGTCAATGGCGGTGGAGAATCGTCCACTGAAACGGAGTGAAAAGCCTTCGATCAATCAAATATTTATCCGACCCATGGACGATTTCGCCGCCGACTACCCGATTTCCCAAACCCACTTTACAATCCCGGTCATAAACCACCACCAATAGACAGCGTCAGGCGTGCGTCGGAGGCTCTGGGTTTCTTCCAGGTGGTGAATCATGGGGTATCCGAGGGGGTGTTGGAGGAGATGTCGACGGAACCAGAAGAATGGGGGTTAGGTAGAGAGAGCAGATCTAGAGTTGTAGAGGGAGAGAGGTTGGGGGTTTGGAGGGGGGGAGTTGACAACGGCGAGAAGGCGGCGGGTGTGGTGGTCGATTAGGACCCCAAGGATGGTGGAATTGGGAGGGAGGGAGGGAGGGATCGGAGATGAGGGTGGAGAGAACGGACTTACGACTCGTCGAATTGGAGGTGGTCGGAGGGTAACCGGTGACGTCGCCGGTGAAGGTGGCCGGCGGTCAGAGGTGGCGACCGGCAGTGATGGTGGGTGGAGGTAGTGGGTGGTGGCTGGAGGTGGTGGCTGGGAGTGGGCAAACAAAAACAGAAAAGTGAATGTTGAGATTTTCAACTTCCACAAATTTCATAAATAGTGGAAGTAAGAAGTAGAATTTGAAAGTGGAAGCGGTACACCAAACAAAATTCTTTTCTTAAATTTTGAAAATTCTGAAAACAAAAACAGAAAACAGAAGTGCCACCAAACATAATATTTGATTTTTTTTTTAATATATACTAGCAAAACTCATTATTGTTTTTTCCGGTCATACAAACGGCCATATAAAATGGATATTTCTCTATTATTCTTTTCTTTCTTCCAATTAAGTGATATTTGATTGAGGTGACGATTTTTGATTACCGGATTGAATTTCTCAAGTCTTTAATTAAGCCAGAGTACTTACCAAATGACCAATTTGAGATGAAAGCAAAACCAGTGTTACAACCGGTGTTGTGCGGAAAGTAGAGTCCATCCAAAATCCGATGATTTGATTAAGATTGTTTATTTTGTCGGTCTCATTAAATTGAACATCATTCCACAAATTACTTCGATCGGTTATTGCTAGCCTTATCCCGAAGTGGGTGCAAACTGGCTCGAGACACCATGCATTTAATTCCAAAAAACCTTGAGCCCGTATAGTGTTAAAAATTTGACCACTATGCAAAAGTACATACTCTATGTTTTAGAACAAAACTACAAGAAAAAATATGCCGATTTGTATTTCCGTTGAACCAAAAAAAAAGAGTCCGATTTTATACACCTAAAAAAACTCCCCTCTAGCAGAACTGAAACAAGAGTTTAGACATGTAACCTGATCAACTTGCAACAATTAAAAACAGAAATGAGATGAAAGCAGATCAAGGTTGTGTTTGGTTTGAATTTTGAGTTTTGGTTTTTGTAATGATTAGAGGGAGAAGTAGAGATAATAATTAAAAAATAGAGATTAATGATTAGAGAAATATAGAGAGAAAAGTGAAAATAATATGTAAAAATAGGGGTAATAATTGGCTAATAATTGAGAAAACCGAGTCTTGAAAACCCAGAACGAAAAAGTTGAAAGATCACATGTAAACCGGGTGTTAACTCTGGCAAGCAATTGATAACCGAATGTCCTGATTAGTTTGCGCGCACCTCGATTAATTTCGGGACCCTAAAATTAGCAACCGAGCTTAGTGACCCCATGGTGTGGAATGTTTTGCCTCCGTGAAAGACAATCACTTATTGTTTTCTCATGTCCACTGGGCCAAACCTATTGGGATTGGCGAGCAATCCCAGTTTGCAATAGTAGAAGAAACAAACAAAATACTCCTACTGTCCTGCATTTGATTAAACAGCCCGTCTCACGAGCATTAAATAACCGGAATGATTAAGCAGTTGAAGCCAGTGTTTTCAGCTGCATTGTCAGGCCTTTACGTAGTTTTGAATGTAAGTTTTGAATGGGGACATATTAAACGCACATTTGACTGAAATAAGGTGTGGTCTAAGTGTCAGGTGTGACCTCTGTTACAAAAAACACTTTTAGTTACAAAAAATGCCTACGGTTCAGTTGTCGTCTGTCTTTTTGGCAATAGAAATCACGTTTTCAGTGCAATCCTTTATATATATGGGTTTCAGTCGCAAGGTGGAGGTCATGGCTTCGAACTGATGGAGCAACAGCGGGTCTCTTGTATAACCTAACATACTACTATAAGTGGAGGTCGTGGGTTTGAATTGCTGGTCATGGGTTCGAACTGATGGAGCAGCAGTGGATCTTTTGTAGTAATTTAACATTGCTTACATGTAACATGATACAGTATGGCAAACAAACAAAAAAACAGGAAACAATAAAAGTGGAAAGCCCGGATGATAGGGCATGCAGGGCTATGGCAGAAGACCCAACACTTGGAAGCATATTACTAGTAGGTAAAACCAGCCCCATCCCATCCCCTCCTCCCCCCCCCCCCCCCCCCCCATGCATCTAATTGTGGCTGTCTTTCTGCAGATGACGATAAAGAAACGAGGCATCTACAAGCTCTAGAAGGCGCAGAATCACGCCTCCGTCTATTCCAGATCGATCTCCTCGACTACGACTCCATCGTCGCCGCCGTCAACGGCGCCACCGGCGTCTTCCACCTCGCTTCTCCCTGTATCGTCGACGAAGTTAAAGACCCCGAGGTCTCAATCGCACTCGCATATGCAGATTTATTAGTTTTTTCTTTTTGTGTGATTAGTTTGATGTTGTGCAATATATATATCGCAGAATGAGCTATTGGCGCCGGCAATTAAGGGGACAAACAATGTGCTCACGGCGGCTAAGGAGTTGGGGGTTCGGCGCGTGGTGGTGACCTCATCCATTTCGGCCATCACGCCTAGCCGTCACTGGCCGGCCGATAAGCTGAAGAACGAGGAGTGCTGGACTGACGTCGATTACTGCAAGCAGAAAGGAGTGAGAGCCTTTTTTTTCCAATCCAACTGCTGCCACATTTTTTATGTCTTCAATTTAGTTCCTTTTTTTTTTTTTTTGGCCCTTTCGTTTCTAATTAGACAGTGGTTTCTAATTGCACAGTATATCTTTCTAAATCATCAACCTCCAGCAACTTATAAACTGTATTATCATTTGCAACCTCAATAATCAATAGTATAGGATATGAACTACTGGCTACAGGCAGTAACTATATGCCTTAAACAACTTATTGTGGCTGTGATTTATCATGAAACTGCCTCAAAAGCTCCACACAAAATCTCATCACCAGTGTGTCTCATCTCTTTGTCCTAAGTTACGGCAAGATGGAGATAGTGATAAAATCTTTTAGTACTAGGCTAGAACCAAGCTATGCAGGGACGCAATATTCTTAATGCGGGGATCAAAACACGTGTAACTATGTAAATCATAAATTAAAAACAAAATTATCATCGTTATATACTAATAACACAATTCTGAGGGGACCTTTCTTTAAAAAAATTACGAACAAAAACCTAAAATATGATAGAAATAATGGGATAATTGGAGGTGTGCAAGGACCCCCACTTGCACCCCTCTAGGTCCGCCCCTGAAGCTATGCCTTTTCTACTCGACATTTGGGTTCTCAAACCTCCACAATAATAATTGTCATGGCTCATGCACGTTCACTTACAGGCCCTTTGGATGGTGATAAAGGGGTGATGAGAAAGGAGACCCCTTCCTCACCATTTCTCAAAAAAATATCATTTATGTCCTTTTTTCTCAATTTCTTATTGAATTACTATTTGATCCTAATGAGTGATTTGGTGACAAACTGTTATCTTATCTTATCTTTTCTTACCAAATCACTCAGTCCAATGGCTGTTAGTAATTGACAATGACAGGTTCCACCAAGTAATGCCACATATTTGATTAATATGGACTAGAATTTGACGTTTATTGTCGTAGTTAGGCGTAGTTTGCCTTGGTGTAAGTTTGTTTGTGCGCATAAGTTGCTGGTATGCATTTTTATAGGCAAATGCTAAAATTCTCGGATCTAATTCTTTTAGAAATGAGTCTAGTGGATTACTTAAGCAAGATTGTGGCTATTTTATGTGTGATCTCTTATGATTTATTTCATTTATCCCAAAGAAATGTGGTCGCATTTGGCTTTTCTGTTTGCTAGGTATGGTATCCAGTTTCTAAAACACTGGCTGAGAAAGCAGCATGGCAATTTTCCAAGGAAAAAGGTTTGGATGTGGTTGTGGTGAATCCTGGAACAGTTATGGGCCCTGTTCTGCCCCCAACTCTTAATGCAAGCATGTTAATGATTCTTCGTCTACTTCAGGGTAATATTTTCAAGAAGTTATCAGTTACTGTAGATTCCATTAAGAAATTCAATGATTTGCAAATGTAGCATTTGGAAAGACGAGTATTCAGATATCTCTAGGTATTCTTTTGCTCCAACAGATCCTTAGGAGAATGGGAGGGGCGTGAGGAGGAAGGCACGTTTTTTTTTTTTTTTTTTAAACTAACAAGTTACAATCATGTAGTATTTGATTAGTATTTTTATGAAACTAAACGCTTGAAGAATCTATTGCAATGCCATCAGTGAAATATTCAATCTTCAAAGCTCTGCATGAGATGCTTTTAGGGTTTCTTCATGATTTCTGGGCCTCAAATAGGGTTAAGGTTACTCGAGTTGGCAGCTAGCCCTGGAAACAGGCGTGCTTGATCTAAATTTATTTTCATGTTTTGTAAGCGTTGTGGAGTAAGAATCCATGGTCACAATAATTACATGAAAGGCTTTTCCTCGCTGCCATACTGAATCAGTAAACCTACCATTCTGCTTTCTCCATGCTTATAACTGACCATTGGCCAGTTGAAGTGTTAAAAGGAAAATAATGGTAGGAAGTAGAGTTACGGGGTAACTCTTTATTTGTGAGATCATTAATTAGAGAAGTAACATGGCATTTCATTTTTGGCCAGGGTGCACTGAAACGTATGAGGACCACTTCATGGGGTCTGTCCATGTGAGAGATGTGGCCCTAGCACACATATTGGTCTACGAAAATACATCAGCTACTGGAAGGCACTTGTGTGTTGAAGCTATATCGCACTATGGTGACTTTGCAGCCATGGTCGCAGAACTTTATCCTGAATACAATATCCCAAGGTAATGCGGCTGTGCTGATATATGGTTAACTCTATTCTGTTCCCAATATAGAATTGTCTAATACAGAATTGCTGAGCAACCCCAACAATGAGTTGGTAAATTAGGCAGTGTACAGTGCATATATCTATTATAACTTGACACTTTTTCTATCAACACTCCAACAACACTCCCTATTACCCTCCCTATATTTAATAAAATATAATATATGGGGGAAAAGTAAGAGAGAGACAAGAGAGAGAGAATAAAAAAAGAAAAAAAAAAGAAGAAAAACAGCCGGTTAAAGAGGGGGGAGGAGAGAGAGAAAGAATAAAAACATGGGTAGGGAGTGAATAGTGCCTCCCTTAATTAGAGCAAGCCCAACAACCTCCCTAAATTGGGTCTCATCCCTATTTTAGGGATCCAAACTCCAATATTAGGCTCCAACAATCTCCCTAAACCCCTCCCTAAAATACAAAAATGAATAGTGT
>JAXBDA010007123.1:0-18562 GCA_036023075.1 Gaultheria prostrata
AACAGAGGTGGGAAAGTGCAAGAAAAAGGCTGCCGGAGTGCGGAAAGGTACAAATAGAGGGTTCAGATCCAGAAACAGGGCCAAAACAGCCAAAAATGGCCCAAAAGAGAGTCATCGGAGGCTGCCGAAGCTCCGGCGAGGGTCGCCGGAGTCAGACAAAGCTCCGGCGAGGGTCACCGGAGGCTGCTGCTTGTGCGAGAGAGGGAGGAGATGCTGCTGTGTTGCTTGCTACTGCTGGATGCTGATGTTACAAAGAGGAAGAGATGTTGCTGCTGCCGTGCTTTTGCTGCAATGAAAGGAGAGGGAGAGATGCAAACAAAACCAGAGAAACCCAAAGATCGACTGAGGTAGGTTAGACTACCCAATTCCTGCTCTGATACCATGTGAGATTTCAAAGGAAAGAGAAGAAAACGAACATTCTACCAAACGAACGACTACTATCATATTATTGCATTGCAAAGCTTATTGATTACAAGACTAATCAAGGGGTTATAAAGGCTAAGCCTAAAAACCCTAGCAAAACCCTAATCACATAAAAAGACAAAATTACCCCGAGCATAAAAGATAAATGACAATTTAACGGAAACCCTAACAATGAAACCCTAAATAATAATTCCAAAAATTACTACTTTCCTAACAAATATATATTCCTAAATTATACTTCACACGCTAGCCTTGTGATTTTCTAAATTATGTCTGACTTTTAGGTTCCTTTATATTGGGGTTTTTCAGAAAATATGTTTAGTTTCTCCCAAGTTTAGTATGCCACCTCTTACCCACCTTTCCACCCTTATTACCCTGAGGAGTATAAAATAACAGCAGTTCACACTTATCTTGGTGTGGTGAATTGTTAGTGTTACATTGGGGGAACAAGTTGCTTTTGGCACCACCTATGTTCACCACTCTTACTAGCTTATCAAACTGTGTTGTTAGCTTTGAATTCGAACTTTTTGGTATTTTCCCGCTATGCGTCTTCTAACAAATAGTCCAGATATATTAGGGAAACGCCTTGAAAAACTTTTTCCGTCTCATTTGTAGGTACTGATATTCTCTCTTTACTGCGTTATGCTTTTCCCTAACACCCCGCCTCCCTCCAGCAAAGGGCATCAAATTCTAACTTTTTGGCATGAGATTATGAGTTATTCTAGGATACAATCATACAAATAGATAGGATTGTTTTTTTGGTACATTCAATAAATCTAATGTAGTCTAACTTAGGAGGTGGGAAATGGGACCTTGCAATGAGAATCGACCCCAGGGCCTAATCTTGGTAACAAAGAAGCCTTACCACTTGAATTTCCCTTTGGACAGTTGTAACTATGGAAACACAGTGTGTAACCGATGCTTTTTACTTTTGTTGATGGGGAGTGTGTAAACTAATTGATGTCGGGGTCACCTGAAGTTACTGCACAATGGATATCACGATCTGTAATAAAATACAAATGTCAACGGAAAACTGTAGAATATAACTTCACAAAAACTAATTAATCTACTATGTCTGATTTTAAGTAAAAGGAGATTACCATTACCTTACTTAGAACTCGTGGCGTATGACTCTAAATTGAAGAAATTTAACGCCATGTCATCTATGCAATTCGACACACAAATAATGTACTGAAGTTTTTCATTTTTGGAAAGGTAAAAGTATAACCTTAGTGGCCTCAGTTAATAGGTACATGGATGAGTTTCATGGCTCACAACCTTTGGGCCATGTAGATGCGTTAGACCTCAAAAAAGTTACTGTAAAAAGAAAATTATTTGCAATATCTAAGAAGGAAATTTCTGGCAAAGAGGTCATTATCTGATAATTGCTGTGAGAGTCTTTTATTTGGTTTATTACACTTCATTGGTATATTTTATATATGCGAATACGGGGATGTATTGGAGCTTTATGGTACAGTGATACAAAGATTATGGTATTTGACTTTTAAAAGGGGAATTTTATGTAACTTGTTTGGCCAAATGGAGTTTTGCCTAGTGCAGTTTGTGATGGAAATTAAGGACGCTATGGAAGGAATATTGTTTGAGCGTGAAATGCACAAAATGAAATGAAGGATTTCGCCCAAACAAGTTATGCTAATGCGACATCTTGAAATTCTGATCTCTTAATTGGATGTGGATATGTGATTGAATTAGCCGATGAAAGAGGCATTATTTCTTGGGTGTAAAAAAGAAACTTGTGGAAACCCTTCGTCGTTTATGTGTTGTATATGTATAGTTAAATAGGAAGTTCCCAAAGGGTGTATCATAATGTAAAGGATTTCTATTGGTGACATGTGGCACTCTAGGGCTCTTTCACTATAAGACGTCATGCGTTACTATATACGATAGATTTGGGAGTTCTTACGATTCATATCTTTTACCTGTTTTTATCCTCAGTTTTTGCAGCGATTTTGTTTTTGGCATCTCCCTTACTTTGGGTCCCCCCCACCCCCAAGCTGCCTTCGCAGCCTTATTACCATGAGAAGTATAAAATAGCAAATGTGATAGTGCTCTCTCTCTCTCTCTCTCTCTGGTGCACATGATTATACAGGGACCTTTTGTAGCAAATGGTAGATGTTTATTCTAATATCATGTCTAAGGATAACACGTTCAGTTTGTTCTGCTACCTAATTGAGCTGTGTCGACATCAAAGCAGCCCCGTTTCAACATGTTGTGCATGCCAGTCCTATCACATTATGGAAACTAGCTTCCTGCGCGAACAAATCTGGCAGCCCTCACCAACTAATATGCTGTCTAAAGCTCATTCATTATATGAGACGTAGAGATGTTTCTGTTAATTTTTTTTGTTGTTATAACAAAGTTCGGGTGATACACACACCAACGTACCAGATTGTGTTAAGTTATTTGTTCCATGGATACTAATCGTAAATACATGATTATGTGTTCCAGTACGGGAGTTTGTTTATTTTTGTTGCTAGGCTGGCTTGTTATTTTTCTGCCGTTGTTTACCTATGTTCATGGTAGTGATACTTCGATGGGAGATTGACAAACATAACAATCGTAGATACTAATAGTAATTGTGTGAACGCTTTGGATTGTTAATCCAGTTTCTTCGTGAGAGAAGCTGGGTGAAATCTTCATTCCGTATCCTGTTTTGCTTCACGCTTTGTTTCTCTAAATTAACTATGCCCTTTTACTGGTGAAATTCAGGGTGCTGAACTCGCAGCTCAGGAAGGAAAAAGTGCGGCAGCCTTAGCAGCTTGCAGAACATTAGCTGAAGAGCTTACTGAAACGCGTTTCCCAGCTCCTAGGATCCTGGCATTCAAAGTATGTTGGTTCTCGCGTCTGTTTTAGCCATTTCCTTTGTCTCGGTGTTTTTATTTGTTGACTTCATGGAAACGATTTGTTATGGAGTCTTGTTTGTGAGTGGCAGGAGGGAAGTTCGCAGGCACGATATTTTGTTTCTCGACTGATACCAGCACACAAGGATCCCCCATATGAGCAGGTAAGTAGGAAAAATACCCCTCTTAAGCAACAAATGCGCTGTTCCACTATTATGTCATTACAAAAGTCCCCTGGGATTAAACTGGTAAAATAGAAATGGAAACATTTTTGTATGTTTTGCAGGAGGCAAGATTCCCCCAGCTTAGAACATTGACTACAGATCAGAGGACCAAGCTGAAAAGCAGTTTTCTTCACTTTGACGATCCTAGCTTCTGTGAATGGATGCGTAGCTTGAAAGTGCAGCCACCGGAACCAAGCTAATGTTAACAGACTTATTGGATCTTCCGCACCACCAATTCTACTGTCCATGTCACCTCCTTGGGATGCCCATTTCTCTCGTCTTGTTCTCTCTCTCTCCAATCTTTTTTTTTTTAGAACGAAATGGATAAAAATCTTCCTTTCATTTTGTTTTCCAGTTTTCATTTTAGTTGTTTTTCCGTTTATTTAATGATGTAGATTATAGTTGATACAAATTAAATTCAAAAACTTCAATTTGGGAAATTTTTGTTTGGAAGTTGAGGTGTATTAATAAAACGGAATATTAAAGATTTTGCCTTGGTGAACTTCTCCCCAACCCTTTAAACTGCACAATATGTTCTACTACTCCATTTCTTTGTGTTCAAATTTGCTCTCCTGGTTTGAAGTGAATTTAGGCTCCGTTTGTTTAATGTAAAATATTTATTTGGAAATTATTTTACCCAATTCCGTTGTTTGGTTGGAAAAAAAGTGTAGAAAATATTTTCGAAGTATAATTTTTTTTATGTCATAGGGCCACAAATGTTTTCCTTCCAAAACTCTCTCAAGTTATTTTTGGACAATGGAACTGTTGGTTTATGTATCCGTTGTTCCCCTGCCCCCCATTTCAGTCCCTCTCTCCCCACAATACCGTTGGTGTTTCTGAATACCGTCTCTCTGGACTTAAATATGGGTAGAAAATTCACATCAATCGACCATCTCTGTTTTGTTTTGTTTAAAGGGCAGAAGTTGGCAAGACCCATTTATCATATATTTTCTCCGTTTTAAAATTTTTGTCTGGTCTGTAAAACGAGGACTTGAAAATAATAAGTCTTTCAAAAGAATTTTTTTAAATTTTTCTCATAAATTAAAAGTACTCATTGATATCTTGTAAATTGTTAAAAAATATTGAATTTTTGTAGAAAATTTTGTATTAGGGTCTTGCTAACGGGCGGACCATTGCGCCCGTTAAGGGTACAAAAAGTATACTTATTGGGTTCCACTTGTATTCTAAAGTACAAGTGGGACCCTCAAGTGTACATTTTTGTATCCTTAACGGGCGCAACATTACACCCGTTAGCATTTCCCTTTGTATTATTTTCTAACTTCGTGTTTTGCGGACCTAACAAATATTTTGGGATTTAGACGGTATGATATATTTACCATAAATGCAAATAAAATATAGAAATGTATCATAGATACTATCACAAATGTCCCTTACGATTTATCGTATTCGAGAATTGATAGATAAAGTAATAATTGGGGCTTAACAAATTGGTAGTTTCAATTTAGTAGTACTAATTAACAATTGGCAGCTTTGTGGTGGGATATTAGCTTTAAATTTTGCATTGAAAGGTGGCCCAGTGGTGGAGGTATCCACCTTCCCCAGCTTTGACCCAGGTTCGACTCTTGAAAGAGTTAAAGAACCGTTCATGGGTTCTGCTGGGGGTGTGATGCACTCCACCGGTGCCCTGATGGTGGGTCCCTTCCTATGAGTTGGGTTAAATCTGACCGTCAACTGGTGACCCAGGGACCAGGGCCTCAGGGTGCAAAGCTGTTAGCATTTCCCTTTTTTTGGTGTTCAAAAAAAAAAAAAAAAAAAAAAGAGCCTAAAATTGGGAATGACTATTACTACTAGAATATGAAAGGTCATAATAGAAGGAAAGTCAAATTGGAAGAAAATCTGGGTTGTATTGTCGTTAAGGGTAGAATGGGTGGGTTAATTAGCCAATTTCAGGATGTAAATAAACCATCCATCCATGCTTACGTGATGGATGATATTTATTTAAAAGAAGATAAAGTTGTGGTAGTTGGTTTTAGGACTCTCCCTCATTTAATTACTCCTACTGCTAGTTGTAGTACATCTAACGAAGTTGTAAATACTTTGGAAAAAGGTAAAGCTCCTCGTAGTACTAGTACTAGTAGTATATAAATGAGGGAGAAAATATACTCCGTCCGTCCCAATTTACTAGACCATTTTGGACAATCGTGTCACTTAAACAATTTTCTATATTTTACAATATAAAGTTTAATAGGATTTTAAAAATTTTGTATAATAAAACTAATTGAGATTTATCAAACAAGATCCATATTGGATATAAAAAATATTATAAATTAGGAAATATAGACGATTTTTTAAAAGGTCCCTAATAGTGAAAATGGACCGGGAGCGGAGGGAGTACTAAATAGGAAAACGAATGAAGCCTGGGGTAGAGTTTTCCCCGAAACCTTATCCCCCGCCATAAATCTGATCTGTCGTCTTTCTTCTTCTCTCTCCACGCGCGCAGGACCAGGAGCAGGAGCAGGAGCAGGAGCAGAATCCCAAACGTTTCCGGCTTCTCTTTCGCCTAAAAAATAACAGCAGCAGAAGAAGAAGAAGAAGATAACAATCTCTCTCTCTCTCTCTCTCTCTCTCTCTCTCTCTCTCATTCTCTTGTTCATATCCTTCATTCACATCCCAAGATTCCCAACCATTCCCTACATACACACCTACATTCATTCGCTCACTCGGGAGTCACAAAAATCAGCCCAACCCAATAGCTGTCTTGGAAACCAAAATTCAAAGTATCATTAATTTTATATACCCCCTTGGGATGGCGACGGCGGCAGCAACTCCTTTTGAGTCGCCGCTAATTTACATTTGCAGCAGCAGCAGGACATTTAGACCTCTCGCCAGCAGAAGAAGATGGGAACCTTTTGGGATTACAAACATCACCACCACCACCACCATGGCGCCCCCGAGATTAACAAGAAGACGGCGGCAGTCTTCGTCGTTGGTCATGGCATCCTTGGGAGGGCTGTTGAGTGGAATGTTGTTCAAGGGCACTGACACAGGGGAGTCCACCAGGCAGCTTTACTCCCAAAATGTTTCGTTAATCAACTCCTTGGAATCCCAGATGTCAACCCTATCCGATTCCCAATTGAGGGACAAGACTTCCTTTCTCAAAGAACGTGCTCGCCTTGGTCATTCTTTGGACTCCCTTTTACCTGTATGTATGCTCCCCCTCCTTCCTCTTCACTTTTAACACTCTATTCACTCCTCTGTCACACCTACTATGTTGGAGTATCCTTTTTCTCTGCGTTTTCGTTTCTTTTCGGGTTTTTTTGGGTGCAAAATGGCTTCAAGACTCATTCCATTCTCATTTACTGTATCGTTTAAGCTTACTCTTTGATTTAATACTAGGCGTCTCATCATGCTCTATAACAGTTGGAATTAATGCTCAAGAAAGCAAGCTTTTTTGAACTAGTTATTTCTTTAATTACCACTGAATTAAGTTCTTCTACCTTATATTCTCTCCCAGAAACCCTGGAAAAATGCAGCAACTCAGCAGTTGATAAATAATCTCTTCTGAATTAAACATGATGTGAATTATTTTCCCGGAACAGTACTTTTGCTTCCCAAACCAAGTTGACTGACTCCATCGAGAATCGACTGGATAAGAAAAAAGATTTGGAATTCTTTCTGTACATCTAAAGTTAGTCGGCGTCATCTAGAATACTGAATTAAAAGGGAAAGAAGGATGGTCCCTGTGGAGAATTTTCTGATGACACGGACAATTAAGAAATTCAGATAGTAACAACTTTGATTGCTGGCATGTGAATATTCATAGCTTGACCTGTTTTAGTTCACTCTCTCTATTTTAGAGGAACATAGGGTGTGCAGCCCCCGGAAGAACTGCGAAGCTGATATATGCATATGATAAAGAATTTTTATGATACTCTTAGTTGAGGGCTGACTTCTGAATCCTATAACCATAATTTTTATCTTCTTGTTCTCTTATTTCTATCCTCATCATGATTGAAATTATATATTGCAGGAGGCATTTGCTGTCGTGAGAGAGGCTTCAAAAAGGGTTCTAGGTCTCCGACCTTTTGATGTGCAGCTGATAGGTAACTTGTCCCGTTAAGTTCCTTTATCTGTGTAGTCGGTTGCCTTCTTTTTCCAAATAGGACCTGGGAAAAAGCTTAGAAATTTGCTGTGCTCAGTCAAGAGAAAGAAGAACTTATGGATGGGCAGTAAATTTAGTTTGAACTAGAAAGCATAATTCTTTCAATCAATAGTTAGCGGGTGCTTTTGAAACAAGTCTAATTTATTTTCTTAAACAGTGTAGTTGAAAACATGTTCTTTTTTCTTTTATCAGTTTTTTCCTTGTTGCCTGTTACGAAGCCATTAATTCATATGCTACTGGATTATACACCAATTTCTATTTCCTGAAAGATATATAGCTGTCTTGTCATGCTTACGTTGACCTTTGTTACCAATTTTTTTTTTTATCGCGTCTCCTAACATGGTGCTCAGGACCTATTCATATAATGATTTCTTTTGTTCTGCAACATTTTTTCATTTAGGTGGAATGGTTCTTCACAAGGGACAAATAGCTGAAATGAGGACTGGAGAAGGAAAAACACTGGTTGCTATTTTGCCAGCTTATTTGAATGCATTAAGTGGAAAAGGAGTTCATGTGGTTACTGTCAATGATTATCTGGCACGGCGAGACTGTGAATGGGTTGGTCAAGTACCCCGGTTTCTTGGACTGAAGGTTGGCCTAATCCAACGTATGGTTCTTTCTTTTGTTAGCTGTTATCCTATCATTCTTTTTCAGATTGTCACCGTTCTTCATTTGGGTTGATAATTTCCAAGCTTGTAGCTTCGTGCTCTATGCCCTCAATTCAACTACCGATCTATGAACTTATTACCCTCTGTCTGCTAAATTGTCCTGTACTCGTTAGTTGAGACAAAATCATACAATAGGCTCAAAGACCAGTATGATTTGCAATGTTCTCGTGATATTTTTATTTGTTAATATTAACCCGTTTTGGCTTTTGCTCTATTGTTAAGTTCCCTTTCCCCAGATAGACACGCAATCTGTTCTTGGCTGAGATGCTTGGTGCAAGATACAAATGAATACCTTCCTCTCATATTTATGCACTTAAAAGCTCTGTGCTTTGTGTCTATCTTGTATGTTGTAGTCTTCTTATTTGCAGGCATGTTAGTTGACACCAAAGTTGAAATCCTAAAGAAAGAGAATCAGTTGAGCTTGCAGGCTTATTAGCATGATAAGAGGACCCTGTATAACAATTGTGGAATTTTGAGGTGTTTCCGAATGGACTTCCATCTAGGGATTCTTTAGGACGTAAAATTCCAGGGGAGGAGGTGGAAAGGTGCTTTCCAAATCACTTTGTACGGAATCTACCTGCATTTCCATCTGATGACTATCCCTTTGTATCGGTGTGGTAGAATGAAATTCAGTTCAGGCCAAATGTGCATTCAGCCATTCACAATACAATGGCAGCTTCAATGAAATTGTATTTTATGAGAATTTTCTACAGCACCTTATCCATTTTTCACTTTTTCCTTTAGTTGCCTCAGCTTACCCCGGACCTCCCTTTGATGCGGAGTATAATGTAGTGCCATCTAAACCCAAGTGCTCAAGTAACAAAAGTGCGTACTTGGTCTGGTTCATTTGATTGTGTGACTAGAAAAGAGACGAAAGATGTATATTGAAATCTGTATTAACGTATTTACATGGGAGGGGTATATATACCCAAGAGAATAAAACATAGAAGGAAATAAAATAAAATCAAAGAACTAATATTATGGGATTACATATCAATCAAATCCCTAAGATTCCGGGTCAATTATTAAGCCGGATATGACGTGATTCCAACACTCCCCCTCAAGCTGGAGCAAAGATATCGATCATGCCCAACTTGCGAAGAGTTGTCTTGAGAAGAGATGGCCCTATTGGTTTGGTAAGGGCATCAGCAACTTGTTCAGCGGATGGAACAAACTTAGTAACGATGATTCCCGATCTCACTTTTTCTCTAATAAAATGAATATCAACGTCAATATGCTTTGTTCTTTCATGGAGGACTGAGTCGGAGGTTAGCATAATGGCTGGCTTGTTATCGCAGTACAATGTAGAGGGCATACGTGCAGGAAACCCCAATTCATCAAGAATGGAGTGAAGCCACAGGATCCCTGGGCCATTGCCCTGTATTCTGCCTCAACAGAAGATCGAGAAACCACGGATTGTTTCTTACTTTTCCAAGAGAGAAGGCGGTTTCCATAGAATGAACAGAAACCGGATGTGGACCTCCTATCTGTCACGGACCCAACATAATCAACATCAGTGAAGCATGGGATTTCAGGAGAATTTTTCGAATCATAGAACAAACCAAGACCATGACATGACTTCAAGTACCTCAGAATATGATAAACTGCATCTAGATGAGAAGTGCGGGGGGGATGCATAAACTGGCTAACCAAACTCACTGCAAAAGCTAGATCCGGTCTAGTGTTAGTCAGGTAGATGAGTCTCCCAACTAGTCGCTGATACATTGACATATCTGGTAAAGGATCACCGGATTCGGCAGACAATTTTACGTTTGGATCCATCGGAGTGGATGCAGGTTTACAACCTGTCATTCCAGTAACTCTTAGGAGATCGAGAGAATATTTTCGTTGTGGAAGGGAAATCCCATGCGTAGAGCGAGCAACTTTTATGCCCAGAAAGTACTTTAAGTCTCCCAAATCCTTAACATCAAAGACTGAGCTAAGGTTCTTCTTTACTTGTACAATCCCTGACCTGTCATCTCCTGTCAAAATAATATCATCCACGCATACCGACAGAATCACATGCTGTCCTTGAGAGTTTCTTCGGATGAAGCAAGTGTGGTCAGAATGACACCTTGAAAAACCCAGTGCAAGTACTACATCACTGAACCGGGCAAACCAGGCCCGGGGAGATTGCTTCAACCCATACAGAGATTTCCGTAAACGACATACTTTGCCAACATACTCCCCCTCAGCCCGCAAACCCGGAGGGGGTTCCATATAAATTACCTCATCCAAATCTCCATTGAAAAAAGCATTCGTAACATCCATTTGGTGTAAAGGCTATGAATAAGAAGCGGCAAGGGAGATAAGCAAGCGAACTGTAGTAAGTTTTGCCACTGGCGCAAAGGTGGCAGTGAAGTCCTTCCCTGGATCTTGAGTAAATCCCTTAGCCACTAGCCGAGCTTTATACCTTTCAACAGAACCATTAGCCTTGTGTTTCATAGCAAACACCCATTTGCACCCCACTGTTTTCTCCCCCTCACGAAGAGCCACTAAATCCCAAGTATGATTTTTCTGTAAGGCTCCCATTTCATGCGGCATAGCAGCCACCCAATGGGGGCTTAACATAGCCTCCCCGATAGATCGAGGAATGGGGATAGAATCAAGCTTCCCAATGAAAGCTTGAAAAGGGACAGACAGTGCACTATATGAAATATGTTTCTCAATTGGGTGATTAGTAGATGAAGATAACGAAAGACGATCAGGGGGTCGACGGTCCCTGGTGGGGTACCGCCGGGCAGGGGAGGAGAGAATAGGAGAAGAAGGCGGCACAGTACCTTCATTCAAAGGGGATTCATGCTCAGGGATACTTGGGCGACGACTATACACGAGCTCTGGTGTACCTACAACAGGGGGAAGAGTAACAACATGAATATCCACAGTATCGAGAATAGAATAGGATGGGGCACATCCGTAGTGGGAACCATAGTGGGGGAGATTTTAACAGATGGATGATTGACAAAGAAAGGAGTATCTTCCCAAAAAGTCACATCCAGAGAATTTAAAATTCTGCGAGAAGAAGGATCATAACACCGATACCCTTTAGACGGAGCGGAATAACTCATGAAGGCACACCTGATGGAATTGTTATCCAACTTTGTTCGAGAAGGACTCTTGTTTTGAACAAAGCAAACACAACCAAAAACCTTAGGAGGGATAGAGAATAAGGGTTTTTCGGCCTGAAGAACAGCAAGAGGAGATTTCCCACCCAAGATTCGACTAGGATTACACGATTAATCAAGTAAGTAGCAGTAAGAATTGCCATATGCCAGAAGGATTTGGGAACAAACATGCCTTGAAGAAATCTCGTGACACCCATATGATGCCGATTTTTTCTTTCTGCAACCCCATTCTACTCAGGGGTATGGGGACAAGTGAGTTGCTGAAAAATACCACGTTTGTTCAAGTGAAACAAGTTCCCTTGTCACATATTCCCCCCCATTATCTGACCTCAAACTCCAAACCACAATATTGAACTGAGTTTTAATCATGGAGAGGAATTGGCAAAAAAATTCAGACACTTCAGATTTTTTCTTAAGAAGATAAACCCAAGTGCACCTGAAAAAATCATCAATAAATGTAACATAATATCGATGACCAGAGAGCAGTAACAGGAGAAGGCCCCTACACATCAGAATGAATGAAATCAAAAACACTTGGAGCACGTTGCATTCGAGGAATATAAGGCTTACGACAATGTTTGGAAAGTTCACACACTTCACATTTAAACTTCAAATGTTGACAAGTTGAGGAAAAAATTGGAAACATTAAACATAAATGCTGAAAATTAACATGTCCCAATCGAGCATGCCATAAAGATAAGTCTTTGGAAGAACAGAAACAGGAAAATCAAACACGGCAGAGGTGTGAGCTTGTAACATAGGATCAGGGGGCAAGGTGGGAGGAGGTTCGCTAAAGTAGTATAGTCCATCGCGCTCATATCCCTTGCCAAAAATCCTCTTCGAACTTTGGTCCTGCAAAAGACAACAATTGGATAAGAAGATGACAACACAATTAAAGGATTTTGCGAGACGACTGACCGATAAAAGATTGAAGGCAAATTGAGGAACATAAAGGACAGATGATAGAGCAATATCAGAGGAAAGTCTAACGTCCCCTTTTTTACTTATTGTATTAATTGAACCATCAGCCAAACATACAGAGGTATGAGTGGAAACCAAAGGAGTAGAAAACAGGGATAACTCACCCGTCATATGGTCATTAACACCAGAGTCTAGAACCCATGAGGGGGTTCCAAAGCGAACATGAAATGCAGTGGGAGTACTTGAGGCCAAAGTGGCAGTAGTAGCAACGGAAGGCATTTTAGCCGAAATAGCTGTGGACTTCTAAGACCTTAACATTGCTACCTGGGCCTGAAGTTCGGCAACAACTGAAGGAAGATAATTAGAAGTCTCGACAGTGGCTGCAACTTTGGCTGGGGTTCCCATATTTTTTCTTGAACTGAATTTTCAACTCTGGGTGAAGTTTTCGGCAGGTTTCTTTAATATGTCCAGGATTTCCGCAATGATGGCGAGTTTTCTTACCCCCAGTGGGACGAAAACCCGAAGAAGCAGCAAATGCCATCTGATCGGATACAACCCCAACAACTGGTGATGGGGTAGGAGTAGAAATAAGACGCCTGCGCTCATCACCATCCACAATAGCAAAAGTATCCAAAAGAGATGGCAATGGTGAAGTTTTGAGAATTTGAGCACGAAGATTTTCAAAATCTGACTTGAGACCCATAAGAAAGAAATAAGTATGAAGCCGATCCATCCGTTTCACGGTGACATGCGCCGTATCCCGAAATCACTAACATGATCATATTGGGCTAACTCATCCCACACTTGCAAGTATCCAAAGAATTCTGACACAGACAAACCCAAACTCTCCTGAGATGCACGGGAGATCTCCTGATGTAACTCAAATATACGAGCCTCGTTATGAGAATGGGCATACATTTTTGTCAAAGCTTTTCAAAGACTATCAGCCGTCTTATGATACATGAACATGTTGAAAATAGACGGTTCCATAGAGCTAAAAAACCATCCAAGAATAGTCCAATTATCAATGTTCCATTGTGCTAATTGGGGATCACCATCAGCGGGACGAGGCATTTCACCCAAGAGCCAGGAAAGATCGAGACCAAGCAGCAAAATTTCTGCCATTCAATACCTTACCACCAGGCACAGGCGGAGACAACTCGGGCTTGATTGCAGAAGCACCAATTGATGACTCCCCAACACCGGTCTTTTTACCTCCATCAGTCGTGTTGGTTTTACCTCCATCAGTCATGTTGGTTTTACCTCCATCAGTCATTGTGAAGGCCGCACAAACAAAGAACAATCAACCTGGTGGTGATAAAGGAAAAAGGGGGCTAAACTAATCTGTTAGCCCAAGAAAATAGAATAGAAAGAGCACACAAGGCCTTTCTACAGCATCAACAAGTCACACACGTGACCAACTATGACACTATGACCCAAACGGGTCACAGCAATCAAAAAGAAAAGAAACCCTAAGTTGCTGTCAGAAAAGCAACTGGTGAAAGAACTAGGGCAGCAGCGTGACTGAATGAAAGGAGAGAGAAAGAATGGGGGTGGTCGGAGAGTGGTGGCTAGGGCTAATGTTGAGAGAGAGAGAGAGAGAGAGAGAGAGAGGTCGGCTTTGATACCCACTAGAAAAGAGTCGATAGATGTATATTGAAATATGTATTGACGTATTTACATGGGAGGGGTATATATACCCAAGAGAATAAAACATAAAAGGAAATAAAATCAAATCAAAGAACTAATATTATGGGATTACATATCAATCAAATCCCTAAGATTCCGGGTCAATTTTTAAGCCGGATATGACGTGATTCCAACAGTGTGCCACTATACTTTTAGTCTGCATGGTAATAGCTTGACTTCATTAGTGATTTTTCGATAACGTGGTTCAATGGATTGTGTTTGTCCTGATCGGGTGAGTTTGTATAGAGACACTCATTCTGATGATAGATGCTGGCCTCGTAATTTGTTTTGAACAATGCTCTAATAATCGGTTGCTTATTTTGGCAGAGAATATGACAAGCGAACAAAGGAGGGAAAATTACTTATGTGACATTACATATGTCACAAATAGTGAGCTTGGATTTGATTACTTGAGAGATAATCTTGCCACGGAAAGTAATTTCAGTTCTACGCGATATTATTATAATCACCACTGTATACCCTCTTTTTCTATCTTGTCTTCCAAGCATTTGCTTAGTATAGATCATCTGAGGTTACAGTACTTCTGGTACGCAGAGTGTTAATGAGCTTGTTTTGAGGGGCTTCAACTACTGCGTAATTGATGAGGTTGATTCCATCCTTATTGATGAAGCAAGAACTCCACTTATCATATCAGGACCTGCTGAAAAACCAAGTGAGCGTTACTACAAAGCTGCAAAGATAGCTGCTGCGTTTGAACGCGACATGCATTACACTGTAAGAAAAGGGAACTTGTCATTGGCTAAGTTAGTTCTCTTTTAACTTTGAACGTTGTACAGAAAAATTTATTTTATGTAACATGCAAAATGGTGTCCTTTATCCTTTTGGAGGACCATTGTATGACACGGTTATGTATTCTCCATTTCAAGCTTATTCTTCCTGTTCTCTAGCTTTGTTTATCTCCTGTTTTCAAGGAGCAACTTATCAACTTGTTCAAACTGCATCATTGGCTCTCAAATATTTTATTATGCAACACTGTCAGGGTGGCTTCCAGCTAGTATTCTTCATGGCAGTTTATGATTATTGTTTTTACCCTTTGGAGCTTGGAGTTACTTATGATACTGTATTACAAGAAGAGAATTTTTTAAATCATTGACGCAAACGCAAAATCTTAAGACCGAAAGTCTTGTTTTATGCACAGCTTATTGCCTAGTTTTTGTGGTGATCAGTCAGAAGCGACCTTGCTATTCTTTTCCTTACCAGGATTGCTCTTGCAGGTTGATGAGAGGCAGAAAACCGTGTTACTTACAGAACAGGGTTATGCAGATGCTGAGGAAATTCTGGATGTAAAAGATTTGTACAATCCTCGGGAGCAATGGGCATCATATGTTCTGAATGCCATTAAAGCAAAAGAACTCTTTCTTAAAGATGTGAACTATATTATCCGTGGCAAGGAGGTCCTCATTGTGGATGAGTTCACTGGTCGAGTTATGCAGGTGATTCTGTTTAGCTAATTTGTGCACTTGATTGGATTTTGTTTTTCTGTTTTCTGACGACCCTGTGTAGCCCAATTTTGAGGGCACAAGTTCGCCTCTAGAAGAGCAGTAGTACAGTAAACTTGTGAGGTAATAAAGTTACCTTTGCTTGTATCCTTATCAGCAGGTGTTTCTCCTTTGTTTCTCTTAGTTGTTGCCAATGGCATGCGGAAGCCATTTCCAGCTTCCTGTGAAATCCTGATTCTCGAGTTGGGAAACAATTGTATTGCCATTAATCTCGCTGCATTGGCAGCCTCACAACTCACACATGCTTTGTGCTAACTCTTATAGTACGTTTTCATCGTAACGATGGTTTTACTTCTTGTTGTAAGATGCAATGGCTACATAGTAAGTGGTTAGCATTTGTCATTTTATCGTACATAACATGGATGTTATTAGGTCATTTAATATCAACATTCAGACTTTGAGTTATTATTACCTTTGGGGTTCAGTACGTGTTGTGCATGTGCCGACCACATGATTTAGTAAACGCAGCTAAATGTCGATCTCCTTCCCTATATGTGCCGGTCGCCTCTATCACTCCTCTTGATCTGTGGCTTCTAGCTCTTGAAGTCAAGTCCGACTCAAGCGAGTGAAAGGCCTGGAAATTAGGACGGTTATGCTTGCCTAGACCCGTGGCCTCCTACCTTTTAGCCCCTCCTTTTTTCTGGTGGTACAAGCACGGGGTTGTCGGTCTGAGACTCAGTAGTAGAAGACTTTGAAACCAGACAAGAGGGGAACTCCCGCAATGTCAGGAGAGAGGGGATGGGCATACCCAGCCGAAGGCTAAGGAGGTTTATCAGCGCAATAGTGACGCCGCTGCAGTTTCTTCCCTCTCTATTCCGTCTAATCCTGCAGTCTCCTATGTAGGCGGAAATGCCGATCCTTTTTGTTTCGCGCGGTGTACCCGCTAATGTCAATTATTATCGCCGTTCACCTTCATCCTCGCTTAATAATCTTATTACATCCACCTCTCATCATCCTCTTTTTACCTCCAATTCAATTACCGATTACCTTTAAGACCTCACTCTCCTATTGTCCCTTGGCATTACCTTGTCTGGTTTCCAAAGTTCATCTCTACACACTGTTTTATTTCTGGATGGCCATAAAAAAGCAGAGCTTAGAACTAGAAAAAATTTGCAAGATGGAGGTTTATCAGCCATTTGTTTTTTCTGTCACCAAGACGTTGAAGCCATTCCTCATTTGTTTTTCGCTTGCCCTTACTCTAAGTCTATCTGGACCCATTTGTGCAACCTGTGCTGTATGTCCAAGGCTCGTCACTCTTGGCACGGGGAACTCCCTTGGTTAATAGGCAAGTCTAGTGGAACCCTCCACAACTACATTCGGATTGCTTGGTGAGCCATGACTTACTATCTGCAGCGGGAAGGTAATTTCAGGATATTTAAGGGAGTGCAAAGGTCTCAGCGTTCTATTGCATCTATTTGTTGCTAATGGTTGAATTCAAGTTTTTAGATCTTAACCCACATCGGTTTATTATAACCTCTAAAACTAGCACATGAGCCTGGTGGCTACTCCACTCATTGCCAATTGGTTGAGTTGGATGCTTTAACATGGTGTTAGACCTAGGCTTTTGGACATGACACTCTTGATTGATTGCCCCGTTAATTTGTACCTTACGGCACCTTGTTTTGTTGTGATCCCTATATTATGGATCCGTTGTTTACCTCTCCACGTGCGGTTCAGGGGTTGCATGTGCATGGGAGTGTTAGAGCTTGTCCCGCAGTGAATAATTATAACCTCCAAAACTAGGATATGAGCCTAGGCAGCCGCTCCACTCGTTGATTGGTTTTAATTTGGATGCTTTAACAACAGCTATGCAACTCAAGGATGTCAAGCTCGCCACACTTAATCTCTCAATTTCTAATAACTGGAACTGGAACACCCTTCAGGGAGTTTTTGTTTCTCTGTAGCTCCTCGAGCTTTGAAATCTTGAAGGCTTTGCCCTTCTAGGCATTTGTATTCCTCGTTTTGTTTCAATAAATTTTCTATATTTGAAAAAAATATAGAAAATCAATTAGCCTAGATTATATGGTAGGCAAATAACAACAAAAGAATTAATTAGTGAAGTCATGTAAGCCGTATAGTGGATACTTATTTTTGGACGCCCGACAACAAAAATACTATCTGATACTATGACAGCAGCAACAATTATCCAGTGATTAAGAAAAGGGTTAATAAAAAAAAAGGTACTCCTTTAAGTGGGAAATGAGATTGAGAAAAATAACCAAGTCAAAGTTCTACGACCATTTCTGTGGTCTGAAAGTGCTCATGTACCTTGATTTCAATATGATTATCTGTGGCTACATAGAAGGAGACCACCACTGCACTTGCAAAGCCTTGCTTAACTCTGTTTTTTATCCTTTATAATGTTTAAAAGCCTCTCTTCCTTTTGCTCTAAGTTTTTTCCCTTTTTGTTCCTTGTGCATCTAATTGTGCATGAATTGCACTTTCCAATTATTTTTGCCAACCCTTGCTTCTACCAAGTGCTCTCAAGTTGAAAATTTTCAATGCCAGAATCCTTACTTTCTGCAGTTAATAAACATTTTCCGTGGAAGGGAAAAACCATAAATGGGTAGCTAATGGTAGTCAGCAAAAAAACAAGGGAAGGAGTGGGTTTGTAATGCCCTATAGAAAAACTTCTTGAAAAAATGAACTTTGAAAAAAGCCTGACATTTGTTATCCAGTGTTATTTGTGATTGTAAGACAAGAAACAATGAGCTTATCCAGCACTAATATCCAGCTCACATCCTGGTATGGTCACTAGCTTGATCCCCGCTTCATTTACTAACTGACCCTGGTCTTTTAATATTATCATAACATTCGTCATTAACCAGTAGGAGGACCAAAGTTTTTTCAGTTGTTCCCTTAGAACAAGTTCAGTTAACTGGTGATAGTGTAATTTTGTGTAAAGAAGGTAAGAAAGACCAGTTAGTTTACTTTGTCTTGTTCTCTCTCTCTCTCTCTCTCTCTCTCTCTGTGTGTGTGGGTGGTGGTGGTGGTGGTGGTGGTGGGGT
>JAXBDA010007124.1:0-18561 GCA_036023075.1 Gaultheria prostrata
GATTTTGTAACTGACCATATGAGATTTTTTGGCACATATAAGGTACCACTAAATCTCATATTTGACCATATGAGATTTTGTGGACTTAAATATGAGATTTTGTGGCCTTATATGAGATTTTCTGACTCCACGTATGAGGGTGCATACCGTATGCACTTCAAACCTCTAGCCACAAAATCTCATATTTTGAGTCACAAAATCTCATATGGAGCAATTTGTAGGGGGTGCGCATAGTAGCATTACCCAAGAAACCTTTATATATTCTTCGATCTGATCCAGATGGAAAAAAACAACCGTGGGGCGTTGGCGAAGGTGCAGCCAGGAGCCAGCTGACTGACCCCTTCCACTCGGCCTTTCTTCAGTGTATCTTGCACAATGTGACAGGTTTGCATATCTTTGCTTCCAATATACTAGGTATTTCTTGGAGGAGTGTAAGAAATTTTTTTGGGCCATCATATAACACTGAAGAACATTAGCATATCGGTTGAGGCTGTCATTTGAGTTCATAACCTTCATTGGTTATTTGATTTTCCTTTATCGTATTATCAGTTTCTCATTTCCATTAGAGAATATGGGCCATTAAAAAATATGAAAATAATTTATACAAAGTCATGTGTCTGAGATACGGTCCTATCTCTAAAAAAATAAAGAAGAATCCAGTTTCTCTCTAAACAAAGAGAAAACTGGATGCGTTGCCAGAACCGCGTTTCAAATTTGAATACCCAACCAAATTATCGATCATTTGAGAAAAAATTCCACCTATTAATTATAGCAATTCATTTGCAAACAAATTAAAAAAGGGTTACCCAGTTGCACGAGGCTCCCGCTAATGCAGATTCTTGGACATGTATTCAGCTTGTTAATGATGTACTAGTCCAGGCTGTTGATCTATATATACAAATATAGCTTACATCAATGAAGCAGAGGTACAGGTCAAAAACCAAAAAAAAAAAAAAGTAGGGTATGGGTACGGTGGGGTACGGCAAATCTTTTATTTATATTTTTCTACAATTTGGGCATGATTCATTAGATATAACAAGTATAACATATTTTTACAGATAGAAAAAAGATAACAAAAGTTAATAGCATTTGAACCTGAACCCATACTGCTTGATGAACTCATCTTCCTATGAAATAAAGTGTAACCGCCAAATTATTTTGCATGCAAACTGTTAAATCCCACATTGCCTAACTAGGCCACCCAAGCTTGGTTAATATATTCTAGAGTTTACTCCTCCTATTGCCAATTGGTTTTAGGTTGGAACCCTCCAAGGCTCATCTAAATTTGAGGTTTCGAGATGGAGGGCAAAAGATATTTCAAGGCTCATCTAAAAAATAGAAAAAAAGGAACAGATTTTGACAAAATAACGAGAGAGAAGGGGTAGCAGCTATGTAGCACCGACACTTCTAGAGGTTGGCGTATCGGACACGGGGACACGGCGGGATACGTATGGGACACGCCACGTGGCGTGTCCCCCAAAAATTTTGAATTTTTTGTAGGGGACACGGCAGGGGTCAAACTGTAATTTTTTTGAAATTTTTGGGGGTCAATCTGTAATTTTTTTAACTTTTTGGGGGGTCAAACTGTAATTATTAATCTTAAAAATTTTAATTTTTTTAATATTTATATCTATATTAATATTAATATATATATATTGCCGTGTCCCCCGCCATGTCTGTGTCCCTTTTTTCAAAATTGCCGTGTCCGTGTCCGTATCCGTGTCTGTGTCTGTATCCGTGGCCGTGGCCGTGCTACATAGGGTAGCAGAAATAACAAGAGAGAGAGAGAGAGGAGTCGCTGGAGGAAGATCGACAGAGAAAATTAGTTATCCCTGCTCTCGTTTCTACAAAATCAAGCCCTAAATCTGAGTCGTGGTCTTGAGTTTCTGACTTTATCACATTGAGTAGCATACTACGGCCAGCAGGTTGAGTTTTTTTCACACGTAACCTCTAAAGTTTTGAAAGCGTTACGAATACGCCCAAAAGTATCCAGAAAAGTACCCCATTGCCATACCCTTAAAGTACCATTGCTCTACCAGAAATTCAAAATTACCCGGTGCATTTTCGGAGTTCTCAGTACGTATTTAGAAGTACCTATGGAGTACGGGTACCCGCTACGTTATAGGTACAAGTATGTCCGGATTTGAAAGTACCCATGCTTCATATGCATACGTATATATAGGAGGTGACAACTTTGTTGTACCGTACAAATTAATACATTCATAACCATCTCCAGAAGTACACTGCATATGAAATTTTAGCTTTTGTAGAAACTGTTGAGTTGCCAACCGTCCCAAAAGCTTAAGCCGTTAGGAAGTGGGCCCAACAGTGTATATCAAACTATTAACAAAACTTGGATATAGGATATCCAAATTGGGATGGTGGAATTTCGGTGTCTTTTTAGGAAAACAATACACTGTCTTGGGCCATCTCCAACCGTTCACCTCTTTTCCCACCAAATTTGAGTAAAAAAATTGGCCAAGAGTTTGATTTGATATTGAGGACTCCGGTGACTATCATCAAATCCCCTACCTTATCCCAAACGCTGCCTAGTAAAGGAAAATTGCAAAGGCATTTAATCTATTACTATTCCATTTAAGGAAAGAATGAGATAAAAGGCATTTAGTATTTTTAGAGTGTTGCCGTAAAAAATTTGGTGAAATAATTGATATTGACTATTGCTCTCTTGATTTGATGAAACATTCGGTTCTCCCTTTATTTGGTATCATTCTTATGAAAGTGCTGGTGCTGTATTTTACCATATTTGCCATCAAATTTGCGTCTGATGATACATTTGATGAATGGTTGGAAGATGGCCTTATAAAGAACAAAAGAGCCTGCTGGTCTTATTGGGTACCAGGCTACCAGCAACCCGGAATACCATTTAATAAATAACTATTATGTCTTATTATCATTTGAGCCCAATCTCATTCCAGATTGAGAACTATAGCTATCAAAATGTTCACTGGTATTAGTCTCCACTCAATTTTAGCCTTGTTAACTATACAAGGACCGTGTCGACAAATAAAGCGGTGAGGTAATAAATTCACAAAATATTTAACCAAAGTAGTATTTATTAGCTGATTTCCAAATCACAAGAGATCGTTTGTAGATTATTTATCAGCAACCGTCCAAATAAATTTAGTCACCCCAATTGTGGATTGAATGGTATATTTGCCTCGTAAACCTAGCAATCATTTGTCGTATCGTACTTTGTTTGCCGGGACAACAGGGACAAGTAGACCGTTAGTGTATCATGTTTTAAAAAGTACTAAAAGCGACTCTTTGTTGTTATTTACCTACCAGAATCCAAACTCAATCGCGGAGAGTTTGATGAAGTGAAATAGAAAGCAATATACCTTACACGTGTTGAGAGTATTTACAAATTCATATTCAATTGAATAAGGTTCCAGAAATTTTTTCAAATTTGGCTCTCTGTCCATGTGGAAGGTTAGAATGTCACTGTTCTAGCTAATGTGAGCTGCTTTTTGCTCAATTATTATAACACTTAGAGGATGTTTAAATGCGCTATGGTGTTCGAGTACCCAATACTTGAGTATCAAACTCGGGTGCTTACATACATTGAAGAGTACGTCCATGTAGCTTAGAAATTGATTAGTGATTGGCTGAAAAATATGCATCAACTTCCCATGATTAATATTCTAAAACTTGATTATCACATTATTGGAAAATTTGGTACACATTGTTCTTGATTTGATTCAAGTTTAGGATGACAAACAAAGGTTGCTTCAAGGGCATTTAATTGGGGATAAGGAAGTTTGTTAAGGTACAGACATAAGACATAATGATGGTGAGAACCACTTCTTCAAAGTTTAAATTGTTGATTTTTCAACTATGAAGTAGCTTTAATAAATATCATTTACCAAAACTATCATTAATGATTCGAAGTATAGTATCAGTTGGACATTGTGGGGTGTCCAGAATATTATCATCCTTATTAAATAACGTTTGTCCTCGAGTGCGGATATTTCGCTTTGAGTTGTATAAATTTCTTTTACTACTTTCACACAGTCGGAGAGAATAAAGAGGAACTTTAGGAGCATAGGAGTTGCAGAGGGGAAAAAAAACTTTGGAAGTGGAGTGTGAGAATGGAACATGGAAAAGGCTCACGAAGTGGACATGGAACCCCAAGATCAAACTCTGGTAAATTCACCTTCAAATAATTCCTGATTCTATCTTCACACCACAATTTTTGTTAGATTCTTGTAACTTTTGTTTGCATGAGTATTTGTATGCATCTGTATGTATAGTGTCAGTAGTTATTTTGATTCTCATGGGCAAGGGTCTTATATGCCTGATTGCCGAGGCTATTTTTTAGTTCTTATTTGGGGCTATTTTTTAGTTCCCATTTGGGCATTTGATTTTTTTAATTTTTCTGTTCTACGAAATTTTTTTCCACTTTTATTGATAATTTGCACGTGAGTGGGATAGATGATCTCGGCCGTCGCCGTGTATCCTTAGGTCTTTGAATGTGGTGCTCCACTTGGAAGAGCAAGTGCGAGTTGGTGAACCTGTATTAATTTGTGAATTGAATCTTCACTTCTTTTTTCCCCCATGATTCATGCAAGAGAGGGAGAGAGCACACACAATCTGTTAAAACTGACCAGACTCTTGTTTCCTCCCTCTCGCCAGATACGTATTTGTTGCTACTTCACTAACAGTAAGTCTTGAACCAGATTCAGTTCTTCGCCTTCATCATCTTTCTCATCTGAGTTTGTTTCAATTGTACACTTCTAAAGTCTGAAAATTTGTGTCTTTATCTGTGTTAGTGCATAATGCAGGCATAAAGCTGAAGCAATTAAGAAGTCATCTTTTTTTAGTGGTTGGTAGGACAAAAACATCTGTCTTCATGTGTTTTCTGATGTTGGAAAGGACAAAATAGGAGAAAAAGATGCCTCTTCTTCTTCTTCTTCTTCTCTGTCTCTCTCAAGATGTCAATGCAAGGTCAAGTTTGCTTCTCTAGTTGTTCTCTCTTTCTTCTTCTTGTTTTTGTCTTTTTCCTCTGTTTGTCCTTTCGGTCATTTTACCAAGGCAGGGCAGGAGAACCAAAAATTGCTATGAGAATTATGCTTTTCAAACATGCGCTTGGATACATTTGGAAGCACCCCTTTACCTACTAAGCTATTGACCTTATTCTTAATGATATATTTTCCTGGAAAATTATTCTTGCTGTATATGAAACCATCACATACTAGGACAGTAACATGGCTATGGGCCTTGCAAATTCAAGGGCTTGAAGGCTGTGCAGTCTCCTTCTCATGTGCATTGAATTTCTCCCTCAGGTTGAGTGCTCATATTGGTGTCGAGTAACTACTGTTTCATTGCGTCACGGTCATTCTCACTGCATTTCCCGAGGGCTTTTTCTGTGCCATCTTTCCCGAGTCTTTAATTGGTCTATCGAGTGTAATGGTCTATGCGAAATAACGAATGCATCTTCCACCCCCACTTGATTTTATTACCTATCTATTTATCGGGAATCCCTTGAAAGTTGAATTGGTAGATTTAATAGGTAAGGATTTGAGTTTGAAATCTATTGAAAAGGGAACTGTTGGAGGTAGATAAGTTCATGTCAATAACTTCATTAACTATAGTCAGTATTTTCAGATGTTTCGAGCTAAAGCTTTCCAATCTATTGTTGAATTGTACCTGAACAGGCACGAAGCATTTCACATAGTTTTAGTGTTTGTACTGTTTTATTGTTCATTACTTGTTACTCTTCTGATGTCCACCTTTTGATTGTTAAACCAGCTGAGCAACTGCAGCAACAGCAGTCATATACATCCCCAGAAAACACCCGCGACCAGGAATACTATGTGCCGGTTGCCAACATCACCAGAGTCATGGCGGGTCCTACCGCCCAATGCCAAGATCGCGGAGGGACGCCAAGGAGACAGTTCAGCAATGCGTTACTGAGTTCATCAACATGGTCACAAGCGAGGCGAACGACCGTTGCCATCGCGAGAAGCGCAACATAATCACTGCCCACGATATTTTGTGGGCCATGGAAAGGTTGGGCTTCGACAACTACGCGGGTCACCTGACTCTCTTCCTTGACCGGTACCGCAATTTGCAGCGGGAGTGGAACGAGGAAAGCGGAGAGCCTCACAGGAGGCGTGCAGCAGATTTCGAGCGGCTTCCTCCACCTCCTTATGGGCTGCTACCCGCTTTCCCGCCAGGTGATGTTTTCGGTAGGTCGAGTGCTGATGCAATGGGTGGAATGAATACGGGGTATCACGTGGGCAATGCTGGTGCAGGCAGCAGCTCCTCTGCTAGACAGGATGAAGGCCCTAGCTTTGGTCCCTATGCTCAGTTCAAACGTTAGTTGTGGCTATGTTGATGCCCAGGAGAAGAAATGATAACTTGCAACCATATGGGTGCGACTTCTTTTAATAAGCATGTGGGTTTTTTTTTTGGAGAAACAATTATGTGTGATTTTGGTGCTCTAAAGACCAGAACCCTTTTGCATATGCCCTTGTAGATTGTAGCCATAAAAAGTTATGTACTTGTCTTCAAGAAATTAGATGGTCTAATTTTCAGAATTAAATTTGTCTATTTTTAAAGACAAATGTGAAGAGAAGAATTTAAAAATTAAAAAAATTATTGACCAAAGTAAAACGTTAAATCGTAATTCCGAGAAGGGTGCTTTTAAAATTACAGTCTACTTCAGCCCTATAGTGTAATTTTCACTACATTACATACTTTACACTGGTTAGGAACTTGTTTTGGATGCTAGAATGGTTGTGTTTTTTTGGATATGAAGTACTGAAATGGTTGCATTTTGGATATGACCATATGCACTTTGTCTATGCAAAGTTATGATGCTTTATTTTTTATGTCAATTTTTTTTTCCTTTTTTTTTGTTGAATTGCATATTTTTTAGAATTATATCGTAGTTTGTTGTGACCAATCTGGAGCGGTATGGCAGTATGTAACAGTACCAGGCATACCGTCCCAGTAAGAAAAACGAGATGCTCGCCGGTACGAGATTAATAACATTGCTATGTATAGAGAACTTCACCGTGCCTATATTTGGATTGAAGTTAAAACTCGAACGGATTTTATGTGTGTTAACCTCACTATAAATACAAGTTATGAAGACTTGAACATTCAAGTATTGATCGAGAAAATTCAAGAACTTACGAGTTTTTCATTTGATAAAATCCGCTAAAATTAACAAGTGTTAAAATACTGAACTTACGAGTTGAGGAACTTAGGAGTTTTTCAAGAGAACTTACGAGTTTTTCAAGACCTTGGGGACTACTCCCAAAGCCTGGCACTAGCCCTAACCACGGGGGCAACCCGTGGGTAACCTTGAGGAGTACCCCAAATCTTTGGAGCCTTGTGCACTAGTTACATCTATTTTGTATATGTGAACAGCTATATGTGTTATTCGGACTTGACTCATATTCGGCTGATTAAGAAAATTATAACAAGCTACTAAAGCACAGCTCTAGTTTGTGATCAGGTCAAATAATAATCACATAATGCCTGAAAATATTTTCAAAGCTTGTCAAGTTTTCAAACAAAAAAGCTTAAACAACTCAGTGCACGGATCATGTGGTGGTACCTTGACCCGATTATGTTGTCCTAAAATAATAGAAGGAAACTAGAATTCATTTACAAATAACAATCCAGAGAGGGGAGCTCCTTTGGCAACTTCCATGGCCAGTTAATTTCGGCCTGAATCGTCAAGGAATCATCAGTTTGGATTTAAGCTTAATACTCTTCCAAGCAATGGACCTTGTGAGTTGTTCAAGAAAAAGGGTAAATAAAATTCCACAGTTTACATTTCACGTGAAGTCTGTACATATCTACAACTTTGGGATCTTTGGCTACAGATAGCCCTGAGGTGTGATCATCTCTCCCATTAAATTTCACCTACAAAAATTAATCACCTTCACCAGTAAAGCCTGAAATCATGCACATGAACTCTAAAGATATACTACTGCATTATACAACCAGGTTGTTCATAAAGAAGATTCGAAGACTATAATTCAAATGGTAAATTTGTTTTTTCATGTTTCTCATCAAAGAACAGAAATGCTTTTTGATGGAGGTAAGACTTTGGAGCAAACCGGAAAGCAATAAGGATGAACAAGCTATGAGATGATACCGAATTACTGATGATAAAAGGGGTATGTACTGAGGAGGTGGGAGAAAGAGAGCACCTCTATCTAGCTAAGTTATTGTAACAATTATATTGAAGGACACAGACCAATGCCGTCAACTTTGAGCCTATTTTAACTGTGATTTTCGAGGCCGGACAACTGCACATGGAGATGTTCTTTAATTCGACAATCTCTAATATGGTTCGAGGAGAATTAAACTATATAGGAACATTGCCTTCATCTTGAGAAGCGAAAAAGGGAAATGGAGAAATTACCTTCATTCATGCTGCAAAAACTTTCACGGGGGAAGATTATATCTGGATCAACTTCTTGCCGGGATAAAAGAGAAAGAGCCACATAATTTTTACTGCAAAAGGCAAGTTCAAACTCATTAAAAGCTTTTAGTTCCTTGGTTTCCAGAAAATTGACGCATGTCAAGAAAGCATAAGACATATGGGATGGGAGCAACAGTTTCATGTGCTTTCAAGATTGTATGGACTCTGAGAAGACAAATTAGGATAATAACCTGGCCCAAGAAGGAATAAATTTTTTGGTGGGAATTTCATTCTCATCATTTTCTTCACCATCTGAGCACTGATATGGAGAAATCTCATATGACTTTTCTTGACTTGTCTTGGCCATACACTTATCCTTCTCAGTAGTTTCTGTCAAGATACTCGTTGGCTACGAGGAGGAAGAAAAACAGTATTACTGTTTAACATGATATCAATTGGTGTATCTAATAGCATTAGTAAGTAGTAACCAAGTGGTTAAAATGATAAGTCCAGTTAATATGAGCAAAAATGTCTCTGAACTTCCAGAGAGACAAAAAAGAAGAAAAAAAGATGCGATTTTTTTTCCATCCTACAACCAGTTAAATGAAAGATAAAAGCCGGCCTCAACTAAAGCTTAAGTCAGAGGTGGAAGTGCCGGCCTCTATACAAATTTCAAACCTCCATAATAGCTACAAACATCTTGTGCTGGTCACTCATCTGCTTTGTTAGTCAAGCATGAGCTAAGTACAGGCACACAGCCATGGCAAATCCTTTTCAGGTGATCATGTATTTTCCAATGATTACAGAGATAGATATAAATGGAAAAGCACAGAGCAAGGAATTTCACCATTATAAACTTCTGTTTTCCTACTCTCCAGGTGTACAAGACAGTTCTGATCTAAGGCAGTACATGTGTTTCCTTGTTTCTTTTTCTTATGTACGAAAACATCAAACAGGGTTACAAAAGTACTAAATTCAAAGTGAAAGGGTTAATGGGATTCAAACACTTAACCTCTCTCCCACTGTTCTCTAGGGTGTTCCTCAGGTGCCGTAGGCCAAACAGGAAATGGACCGTTTCCTATACAAGTATGCCTGCTATCTCTGCTCTCTCTAATCATGCATAATGATAGGATTCCTCTGTTCTACTTTCACATTTAGCATCTAGTCTGAAATAGAGAACATGTATCTGAAACATTTTGCAGATGCACAGAACTCAAATAAGAATTTTTTTCAGATATTTACACGATTAGAACTTTAGATGCGGTAGTGCGCAAGGATTTGAGTCTACTAGGGCTAAGTGAGCAAGCAGCACTTGACAGAGCTCAGTGGAGGAAAAGGATTCATGTAGCCGACCCCAATTGATTTGGGACATAAGGCTCGGTTTGGTTTGGTTTGGTATTTACACGATGAGAACTTTAGCTCCCCAGTATCATCACCAACGCTAAAAGCTTCACAGGCATGGATTGCTTTCATGACATCGCTTGTCGAACTGACAGCAGCCCTAGGTTCAGTGGGTTGCTTTCTCCCAGTATTCTTATCTCTTCTTTCCTTTTCCAGTTTCAGATGTTTTCTGAAGTTACCCTTAGGTTCCTTCTTGTTAACCACCTTTTTATCCTACAACAGGTATCACCATAAGAAGAGGTGCAGCAATAATATCAAACAGAGAGGAATAATAACAAATGCATCATATAGAAGGAATTGTATTATGGCACAGAACGGTACTTCTTTCTCCACTTTCCCAACTCGCAGTTTTTCTTCTCTCTGTTGTTGTGCTTCTTCAGTTCGCTGCCTTTTCCTTTTCTTCTCCTTTTGCTCTTCTTCCTCCCTTAATCTTTTCCTTGCTTCTGTATCAGCATCTTTTCTCCTCTGATCCTCTTCCTTCTTTTTCTTCCTCAACTCGATTTGCCGAAAATTTTCTTGTTCTACTCTTGCTCGTTCAAGCTTCAATGCTTCCTTCTTCATCTTGCCTTCATTCTGTCTTTTTTCTTCGAGGCGCTTTGCAGCCTGTAGTGCCTTCACTTTGATGTGTCTCTTCCCTACAAGTGCCAAAAAACTTTCTGACTTGTAATTCAAATGAAAAATAGACTCCCAAAATGTTTAGCCAATGTGCACAACAAAATAGCAAGTAAATGTTTAGAGACGGAAAGAAACAACAGATGTTCAGTTTCATAGCTACATCAATGAAATTGAAGTGGAATGGTGCAACAAAAACTGGCTGCAGCGTCAAACAAATTGCAAGTAGCTTCAAAATCTACAATAACCAATATCTTTAAGTAAAAATGCCTTAATCTATGTACTCGGACTCACTAAAGTAACCCTTATGCAGAATTTTATGCCAGCAGAACAGCAAACATCCAGGCAAAGCCAAGCATCAAATTTGGCAATCAATTAAATATTTTGGATTAGCTACCACAAAAATTAGAACCGGAATGACCATGGATCCTTGTTAAACTTTATGGATCCAAACTAGTTATTACACCAGAAGATGCATAGCAAAAGATTGGGAAATTCTTGGTATTGGAGAAAAAACTTGGATCCAAAAGATGAAATGATGAAACAAGTTACCTGTACCAATTGCAGCCTCTTGTTTTTGTTGCATGAGGGGAACAAAGGAAGTGATGTTTGAAACAATGTTGTTAATCTTAGACTCCTCTAAGAGACTCTGCCCACCATTCCGCAAACTGGTTTTCCCTGAAACTTTCAGCCTATTGAATCCATTTTTAAGTGATTCAGTAGTAGCCTTCTTGACACAATTTGTTCTAGTTGATGAAGTACGGTTTTCCTTTGCCTCATTTTTACATCTCATCTCATTGCTGTTGCGACTTCCCTGCTTCTCTTCGACCCTACTATGAGTCTCAGTGAAGTTGACTTCAGTGTTAACAGAATCCAAAGTATTTCTCTAAGGGAAAGTTCTCTACTGCAGAAACAGAGGTAGGACAGTCTACGTGTGCTTCTGTTATACCTGCAAGTGCTTCTCTTCTGGCAACACAAGTAACCAATGCAGAGGAAACGTCTTCTTCGAAAGCTTCGGCTGCCTCATCTATATTCTCACTCTCTCCACTAACGCTGTGACTTTCCTCAATTGGATAGCATGTAAGTTCTGAATTTAAGCTCCATTGCTTCTCCAAACTACTGGACTTTGAAATTCGGCCCCATAGCTTTCCTACAGGAGACATATAAGGATTTTCTGAACTCCAACCATTACCAGGATATGAAATCCCTTGGAGGGGATACTTCAACTCATCCAACCATTCCTGAGCTGTTTAGCACCATCACCTTTGAGATTTGAGGTGCTACCCAGTTCCATGTGCTCAAGAAGTCCATGTGGTATAGACTGGTATAACCCTGGTGTTTCATGCAAATTCCATGAAGTTGTAGTTGAAAACTGAGACGGGGGTATCTGAGCTAATACTTCTACAGAGCTGTTCCAGAACACTAGCACGTTCTATTGTGGTACTTGGAAGGTTCAATTCATCAAAGCTGTAAGAATTTCCAGCATGTGGTTGTTCATTCTCTTCGGCGTCAATTATCAAGCTGGGACACAATATGATCAGAACCTATGTTACTTGGACTCGGGTACAGGTGTTGGGTGCGGGTATGTCTCTAGGTGTCAGATTCAACTATTTCTAATTTCATGGATACGGGGACACGACAAAATATTCAAATTTGTTTCTATTTTTTGTGTATTTTCTTACGTTCAACGGTGCTTAAGGTTCTATAGATCATTTCATGGATAATAAGAGAGGTTTATGCATACTTCCATGATAAACTCGAATTACAATTAGGTTTTCTATAGAAGTGTCTTACTAAGCTTATCGGACACATGTCCCACACCCTTATCCGAGTGTCGAGTGTTCGACACGGGTACTTTATACCATTACGAAAGTCCGCGTAACATAGATCAGAACCAATGCAGGCCAGTTGCTGGTTTTGTTGAGACCCAGCCCAATTATTAAAGAAATCCTCTTCAAAATGAGGTTTTGTTTCCTGCCATATGCTCTTCGTATGAGTCAAATCATCCATATTTTCCATGACAACAGTACTCTCGGAATGCACCAATTTCTTCAAGTTTCGTTGATCGCACTGCTTCCATTCATCAAGGACGATGCTAGTGGTATCTGCTTCTCCCACATTATCAGTGGAGCAACCATGGGAGTCCCCAGTACCTTCTTGGTCACAGTTGAGACAAAGGATGTCCCCAGTTTTCCATGCTTGGATGTTGAAGGTGTGTTTATGATCTTATCTGTCCATTCAGAGCGTATTTGGTCCTGTCCGCAACAATAACAAACAAAGAGAAAACATAATATTGTTTCCTCAAAGATAAAAGAAAGTGCAAAACAGATGCAGAGGAATCTGCTTCAGCCACAGCAGCCCGCACAACAGAATTCAATCCTTAGCTGGAGCATGAACACTTTAGGATCAATTTACTAGAAAAATCATCAACGTCCTCCTTATGATAAAGTTGAAATGTATTACAAACTTTGTTTTCTCTCATTCACTCATCAGAACGATTTAGTCATGCATTCAAGTTCAACCCCCATCCAGCCTCAAATTTCAATTAGGTAATAAAACCCGAAAGAGAAGCATGACAGTCCTAAAACTAGATGAGATTTGCCAGAGAGTTATTTGGAATAAGTTTAAGATTCTTTTTGGAGGAAAAAAGGTTTGAGGGACGGGCATAACTATGCCAGACAATTATCCATCCTTAATTATTCACGACAATCAATCACATCACAATCTCATTGGACACTGTTTCGTAATCTATGACAAGAAGCAAGCTTTTGGTACTTTAATCATTTGGTAACGAAGTGGAAAAAGATCATTAATTTTTTAAGGTGGTAAAAAGTCCCCAAAGCAAACTAATCCACTAGATATATTTACAAACATCATGCTTAAGACCATTTACCAATGTCAATTATTTCTGTGAAAGACAACTTATCTCCAACATAAACATCACGATCAGAATTTTCTAGAGGTTTTTACATACTGACGTTGAGCAAGCCTAACGCTTAAAAGTAGAGAAAAAGTACCTGTTCAAGTTGGAGCTCTGGTGGAAGCGTGGTTACAAAGCAAGCTTTTAAAAAGCGTGATTGGAAAACACACCTTTGGAAGAACGGCCACTCGTGTGATACACATAAAGCGTGACTACACTCAGCTCCCCCACTTCAAAACATTAATCGATCCGTCCTCAATATCACCAGCGCCGGCGAACTGATCTACCGCCGGCGAACTCTCTCCGTTATCTGTGTTTGCTAGCTGGTCTTTGGAATTGGAGTCCAATTCTGAAATGGGGTTTAAGGTTCGCCATTTCAGGGAGAGAGTTCAATTGGAGTCCAATATAGGAGAGAGTTCTTGTGCAAATATCGATTTCACGCCGACTCCGATTACTTCTCACCGTCGAAGGGGACTTGCTGCCGGAATGCACAACGGGGTCTATTTCACGCCGGTGGTCGTCTGATTACTTCCAGGCACTATACAACTTCTCTTCTAGTCTTCTCTACTTTTGGGGAATAAAAATAAATTAAATTAAAATTAAAATAAGTGACACAGGTTAAACCTATGTCATACCATTAAAACGATGTCGTTCCATTGTAGTATTCCAATAAAATAATTAAAATTAAATAGGTGACATAGGTTGAACCTATGTCATACCATTAAAACGACGTCATTTTACTAGAGGGTTGTAGTTTCCCAATCTTTTCACACTTTCTACCTAGCCATATTTTATTAATCCGAGACATTAATCTCGTAAATATTGTCATAATGTATATCCAGGAAAAATTTCATTGTTATTGTATTTATATTGGTACTTCATCGCAATACTTTTTTGCTTCTTAAAATGGGTTTAGTTACACTAAATCGAAACCACAATAGCCGTTCTAGGCCTCGGCGTAGTTTTCTTTAGTTTTTTCCACAGACAGTATCTATCAATCTCAATCATATTTCATTGATCTCAAACATTCATTTTGTAGAATTTGTTAGAATATATATCATGTAAAAGTTTCATATAATTTGGGTGTAAATTAGTAATTGATCTTGTTGCATTTTTTGTTCTTAAAATGAGTTTGGTTTCACAGAATCAAAACCCCAAACCATATAACGTCGTTCCTTTTCTTCTTCCTTTTTTCTTTTTTTTTAATAGATCGATATAGCATCACCATTCCTCGTTCTACGGGCGTCGCTGCTTGATCGGCAGGGAGGAGCATCTCCGACCTCCATCATCTGAAGCTCAATCGGCCGTCGTCCATCATCTCTGACGGCCAATCTCCGACGACGGTCTGCAGCGTAAGAAATATCTTACCTTATCTTATGTTGAAGCTCTTTGTTCTTTCATGTTATTAGTATTTGATTAGGAAAATGCAAGAGAAAACACATAAGTTTGAATCTTTGTACTTGTGTATGGGTTTTCTTTCAAATTGGGTTTACATGGATACTGTATATCTGCGGATAAGAAAATTGCATTGTGGGTTTTCTTTGTTCGGTGTTTGGATTAGTAGCTCCTTGTTCTTTCTTGTTATTAGTATTTGATTTGGATGTATTTTCGCAGGAGAGTTCATTTATTCCAGCCTTGCCTCGTGAAATCTGGCGCTTGAGAGTCCAAAAATGTCAGGTTAGCTCTACGTCTGAACTCTGTATGTGAGAATTTGAATGCATTTTTTTATATAGGACTTATTATTGATAAATGGGTCAAAAAGATGATAATTTATGGCACAATCAATTGTTCTTAGGCTACTAAACGAACCAACTTATTAGAGTTTAAGCTCGTGTTCGCTTGTCACGTTGAAGAAAGGTTTGTTAAATAAGCAAAGGAAGCTTGAACATTTTATGATGCTCTTTAACGAGTCAAACCAAGCTCGAGCAAACTTTTACTCAACTTGTTTGGCGTATGATAATGTATAAAAAAACTCAAGCTACTCGAGTTCAGCTCATGTTCGGCTCGATTAAAGCTCGTTTGAGATCTCGTCCTTTTAATAAGCTAAGGTTGAACATATTTTTGAAGCCCGTTAAGTTTTCAAACCAAGGTTGATCAACCACCTGCTTGGCTCCTTCAACTTGTTATCACCCTCATTAGTTCTCATTTGATCGCTAAGTTCATAGGAATATACCCAAAAAATTTCGGTAAATCTCATGTTATCATTGGGTATAGGTATTGCAATATTGCTCTTCTGCAAATTTCCAATTTCGGTACACATATTTTTCGAGGACAAACACTGTCCTCTCGATTGCCAGTTTTTATTTGATTATGAACTGAAGAGTTGAGCTGCAAATTTCGCTGCTAAAAACTATTTATGGTGTTCTGTTTAGGTAATGTAAATATTGGACTGCCTCTGAATAAAATATCGCTTGGATCTTTGGAGCAAGTAGCATCACTCGAAACGCGAACGAAGTAAGTACTTAGTTAAATGCTCGATTGCTTTGGCAGTATTCCTGCACTTTCGTCCTCTGGTAATTTAGTGGGAGTTTGATGCGTTGTTGCTTCAACATACTCTCTGTCTGTCTCTGTCTCACTTTCTATAGCAGGGGCCAAATCTATACAGTTTTAGTATCGACTGGAAGTTTTAACCCTCCTACTTATATGCACTTGGGCATTTTTGGTAAGTTGTTGCATAACCATATCTACTTTTGCATTTTAGCGTGTTCCAGTCAAGCTATTCTTTAATCTTATGATGCTATTTTTGACGACGTGTGTGCCTCCTAGTATGGATCGTTCCGTAACACTTGTATCCCTTATTTTGAAGTGATGGAGCCCTGGAGAGATGTTAATTCCTTGTGGATTTCTTAGTACACAACAGCTTCAACAGCTTTACTGTAGTAATAACAAGTTTCTTTTATTTAAAGGGAGATCACCTTTGTATGCTTTGGATTGACTCGACATCCACTGCCACTGGGTGAAGTCTATAAGTACGATTGAGCAAGTTATTCAGTGCAACGGTGTACCGGTCGACTAACTAATCTTCTGAACAATAATCTACCGACTGAAACTACCTGCCAACAGTCCTAGTAGATAATGTACATGTGTGTGTAGATGACTGTTAAGGCCTCTATGGTATCACTTTCTCTTTCAGCATTTTGGTTATCTGTTTCCAAGTTTAGCATGCATCCTTCCACATGCTCATGACACTGTATTGGTATGGGGTTGTTAAGTGTATGGTGTTTTTCATGCCCAGTTACGGCACCTATGTTTGCTACTAAAATTTTCATTTGCGTTTGTGTGTTTTTACTTTGCAGCAACAACAATTCAAGAAGTTAGTTATAGATCCTGGAGCTTCCAAGGATTTTGAAGGACCATTCAAGTCACAACCAAAGGATGGGAAAATAGAAGATAACCAATCTTATAATCCTTTGGCTCCCAAGCCTTCCAAATTGGAAAATACTCCCAACTCTTTTGGAAGCAACTCAACTTCTGAAGAGTCTCCAGAAATCTAGGGCATCAAAATTTGTATACAGTTGTAGTAACCTCCAAATTTTTGAATTTAAGATGAAATAGGGCCCAACTGTAAATAGAACTCCTTCATTCTGCACTTTCGAGCAGGCTGTGTTTTCAATTTGTCCTGAGCTTATTCTTTGTTATGATGGCTTTTGCAATGCCATCAGAATAATCTATCTTCATTTTGTTTCTGTTTCTAACAAATTGTTGTAGTTTCGTTGTGGTTCTCTCAAAACATACACAAGGGTGAATATAATCAGTACATAATCTTGTTAATTTAGCCTAATACTTTTGTAATATTCAGCTATCTAAACTAATATTTAAATTTTGCTATAAAGCTTTGAAAACTTAAGTGTGTGACATGGTTCGACATGCTAGGGTGGGCATGCACAAGTATTATACTCCATCGTTTCGCTTAGGAAAAGGTATGCATGGTAAAATTCCTTTTGAACCAAATGACACTGTTTCAGGAGCTTCGCTTTGTGGTTGCTGAATCCATAGCTTGCAAAAAACTATTGCAGTAAAGAATATGATTGAGTTGGATGCGAGCCGTTCCGGATTATGTGTCCTTTTAGCTAATACATTTTCAGCCTCTGGTGAGTTGGATTGTGTTTCAAATGTTTAAAGGGGAAAGGAATTTGGAAGAATCCAGGTTGCTGCTGGATTGAGGTGGGCAACAGGGTGAATGCTCTTACTGTACATAGGTGACATAGAGCTCCCTTGTTACCCAAAAAATAATAATAAAAAGACATAAATCTCCCTTGCGAAGGATGTTAATAGAAACTAAGGCTCCGTTTGTTTCGGGTGGAAAGGGTGAAAAACATTTTTTAGGAAAATATTTTCTATGAAAACAATTTCCTATGTTCTTCCAGTACTTGATTGGTATATGATTGTCAAAATTGTAAGGTGTCAAGATGCTATTCTCTACTGTTCAAAAAAAGATGCCATTCTCTTGAGAATTTTTTATTATATATTTAGGATGAGGATATTTTGATTAGTTTGTTTATGTAATGATTTTCCGTGCCAAACAAACATCAAAAATTGTTTTCCGAAAAATATTTTTCATAACACAACCAAACACTAGAAAATATATTTTTTTTGTAAAAAAAGTTTTCCAGAAAACGAAGAACTTTTTCGGGCACAGTAGAAAATAGGAAGGTATTGAGTAGGCAAAATATAAAAACCACCCTCTGGGTGGTCAACTATGAAACATAATCCTTTTTACTTTGGGCCTTTCACAAATTTTATGTTGGACATCAATCTAAAGTCGAATCAAACCAAAATGTATAGTACTCCCTCTGTCCCAATTTTCTGGACTTTTTTTTTGGAGAATTCAACTTATTAAGGGGTGCGAAAATTTTGTATTGCCTTTTTTTGTTTTGCCTCTAAATCCAATCGATATTAATGACTAATTTCGTGGGGCTAATTTTTTATATGAAACTCAAAACATATGTAATATGGATCTTGTTTGAAATATCAATTAGTTCTATTATACAAAGTATTCAAAATCATAAAAATCGTTATGAAATAAAAGATAATGGACAAGCCAATTGAGATAGAAAAAGTACTTGTTAAGGGTAAAACTGGAAAGTGACCATGTTTTGATGGATGCTTTTAGAAATGAGACTTATATTTTGAGACATTTCAAAATGGAAAGAAGGTCCAACAATTTGGGACGGAGGGAGTATAAATTTGTAGAATAAAATTACCAAATTAACCTCAAGCACTT
>JAXBDA010007125.1:0-18559 GCA_036023075.1 Gaultheria prostrata
TGTTTATTTCTATATCTTTCTAGGATTCTTGGAATTAGGAAATTAGGTATCTTAGTAATTAGTTTCCTAGTTTAATGTTTCCTTTTTCTTTATTTCTTTATTTCCCGGGATTCAGCTTCCTGTTTTGTTGTTTCCTTTTCGGTCCTAGTTTTCTAGTATAAAATAAGTTGTAGGGTGACATTAAAATTTGGTTGTTTATGAATTAAGAAAATCGAGTTTTTACTGAATATCGTTTGTTCAAAGAGGGAGTACCTCTGGCTCAAACATTGTTCGTGTTTACTTCCAGGAAATAATTTCGAAAGAGGAGGCCGCCCTGCATCAGTTGGTATCAAAGCCCAAGTTCCAATCCTGACTATGGCCGGAGGATGTGCTGGAGGTCGAGGAGGACGAGGCGGTCGAACAGCTTTTGTTGAGGATGTCTATGAACGAGATGAGGTTGCTAGAGAAACTCGAATGGAGGAAGGGTTTCAGCGGATAGGGGTCGCGCTAAGGACGCTCACCCAGCGCATGAAGGCTCTAGAAGCTGCATACCTACCTCGCCATCGTTCGATTAAACCTCAGTGTCCGAAAGAGGAGGAGGTGTTGGATGATGTTTCTATCGCCAAACCTTTGGCTGGTAACCATCAACCAAGGGGGAGGACAAAGACGACCAAGGTTGCAAATCATGATCGGCAACTTTGGGAATTTGGTTTGAAGATCAACTTTCTTGAATTTCAGGGAGGTATGACACCAGAAAAAATCCTAGAGGTTGATTCGGTGGATGATGCTACCATTGAATGGCCTTTCACTTCAAATAATATTCCAGATCCAGTAGTGGATTGGAGTAAGCCACCAGTTTTTTACGAAGAACCGGTGGAGAAAATTATAAAAAAAGAAAACCAAAAAGTAATGCAAAAAGAGGTGGTTACAGTTTTGGCGATGTTGGAAAGTAATTCAAAAGAATCAGTTAGATTTGATTATTATGAAAATCTTAAAGATGGTAAGGTTGACCAGAATAATGCATTTGTTGATCCGTTTTGGGCGTATATTGATGATTTTGCAAGCAACAAGTTGTGGGCCTCACGCCTAACATTGGAGCTTTTTCTGCTAATTTTTGAAGATTCTTCGTTGGAGTTTGGATTTGAAAAGATTAATTTAAAGTACAAGGTTGATGCAGACAAGATTCGACGAATTCAACTGTATAAACTCGAGGACGAGTTTCTTCAAGCCATGGAGAATGATGCAGACCACTATAGGAAGTATTTTAGAAATATAGGAAGTTTATTAAATTATTTCAAATTAGTATTTTAGTAGGTGTATTTTATTTTAATCAAGATTTTCTTTTCCTAGTTTGTTTTAATGTAGTAGGAATGTTTATTTCTATATCTTTCTAAGATTCTTGGAATTAGGAAATTAGGTATCTTAGTAATTAGTTTCCTAGTTTAATGTTTCCTTTTTCTTTATTTCTTTATTTCCCGGGATTCAGCTTCCTGTTTTGCTGTTTCCTTTTCGGTCCTAGTTTTCGAGTATAAAATAAGTTGTAGGGTGACATTAAAATTTAGTTGTTATTGAATTAAAGAAAAACGAGATTATTCTCAAAATAGTTTGTTCAAGGAGGGAGTACCTCTAGTTCAGACAAAATTCGTGGTTATCCTTGTTGCGCATTCTTATTTCAACACGCTTCCCTGCATCACTAGCTCGAGTTCTTAACTACTAATCGAGCTTGAAGTTCATTGTACATCAATCGAGTCAAGCTCAAACATTATATTTTCTATTGATCAGGGATTGTAATAGAAATTTGTCTTTTTTTGCAATTTGTCTTTTACTGTCTTTTCATATTCTACGAAGCATGTCATTCTATCACAATATATCAACCCAAAAAGCTAAAAGAAGACACTAAACCTAAATGACATTTAGTAAAAAAGACAGCATTTGTGAAACAAGCTCTCAACTCGGCTCTAATCGTTTGCAACCATTGGTTATCCTCATCACTTATGATAAAAAGTAATAATGTAGAAAACGTGCCACTCGTGTTTTTCATGGTCTGCTAGTGGGATATTAATAAGAGATTGATTGCTACTTCCACTACCCCATACTGAAAGAAATACTAGAAGTACTACTCCTATTATTTAAGGGAAGAAAAGTGATAATTTTTACCTACTCTTTTTAGATACTCTTTTGTTTTTGTTTTTTTTTTTGAACGGAGAAATTTTTTAGATACACTTTTGACTGTTGATGGTGGTGCTTCTAGAATAATTAACTGAATCACCATGGCAACAATTTTTCTAACTGGAGGGAGAATAAAAAAGAAATAAGGGACAGGATTCGGTCTCGTTGAGTATTCAGGTTGATCGGTTATTGATCTTATTTTGATTTAGTGATCTGTTTTTCTACAAGATAACGTATATTGAAAGCATATTAGATGATATCCGATCAACATGACTTCTGGTATATTAATATACAAGAAAAGGTCTTGAATATAAAAGGCCGTCATCATGGAATTGGGTTCAGGAAGAGCTCGCAAAATACTGAAAATGGGACCGTCCAGGAGATCTTGGTCCTAGAAATGAAACAATCAAAGCCCCTTGCGAAAGCTCTTTCAGATAGGGGGGTGTCGAGCGACTGGAGCCCTTGTGCAAGAGCTTGTGCAAGTATTTTTTATTGTAACATAATTTTCAAGAGATGTATTACGTACACAGCGTTAACCTAAATTTTTTATGTCCCTCTCATTATGCAACTTCAATTCCTGCTATAGTTTTTCAAGCATAAATTGTTCACGAGACAAGCTAATCTTAAACGAGTTTTAATCGAGCTAAACAAGAGCTGATCAGTTAACTTGAATTTTATATGTGACAAGCGGCATGCGTAGTATAGTTTGTTCAGGCTTGGTTTGAAAGCTTATAACGAGCTTCAAAAAAATAATCAAGCTTGATTTGTTTACATAACAAAACGATCTTGATCGAGCTTTTAACAAACGAATATGAGCTTATAAACTCGAGTAGCTTGTTCATTTATATCCCAAAAATTTGTTTATAATTGTATTTTTCTTTGGGTGACCGCAATTATACAGACGTGGTCTTTAGAGTTGGGGGCAGAGGTTTTATGGCCTTTCCATAAAGAAACGATATGGATTCAAACCCGTCTGTACCCGTGTGGCATGCGCACGCATCACTTAAGACCCGTCTTGGGTTCCACAAAGATGATTAGAACTGCTTATTTTGTTCAACATATAAGGTTTAGAGTTCTTGTAAAAAAATTAGCTCAATTAGATATCAGCAAAGACATTTATAAACATCCAACTTTTCTTGAGACAAAGTTGAATATTTTGCAACCCCTCAAAAAACCAAAAGCCAGCTTATTACGCTTTTCGAGACAGGTCATCCCCTCACAATACATCACATAAAAAACTATACAAAACTACGCGTTTTTCGAGCTCTCACATGAAAAAGTCAAAAAATCAAAAAACCAAAAAACCAATCCTAGCGGAACACCCCCTAATCAGTATTGATAGCCGATAAAACTAAATTTTGACATGGACCATAAGCAAAATGTTTTAAGAAAATGAGCGGCTCCAGACATCTTTATGAGATCTGAAATTGGTCTCAAGTGCATGTGTGCGCGAGGGTAAAGGATCCGTAGTTCCGTACCCATAGCAGTGTTGGATATACAGAGTATATGATATGATCAACTTTGCTACCACCATACGCAAACTAGAAATGCTAGGTACATAGAAATAATACCCAGAATTTACCCAAAAAGTAAAAATGAGTGGCTCAAATGAAGTGCAAATACATCTGAGCCATTCGTTCTCGCTTTCTGAATAAATTATATATACTTTTTCTGTGTATATAGCATTGCCGGTGGGCCCCACCCCATTTGTGAGTTTGTATAAGTATTTTTGTGTGTGGTTTAGACTTTTTTTTATGGTATGTGAACCGTGTGGGAGATGAGCCCATCTAGATAGATAGATAACAGGTGGGACCCACTGCGATTGAGGATCACCAAAGGAGAAAGTTTCAAGTGGGACCCAGAAGGGACACGTGGGACCACGTTAGTGATATTGTGACTCAGCAATGCATTGTGTCCAAATATCATGATGGTATGAATCTTGATGAGCTACTGCGTGATGTTTACTAGCTATCCCTTCGTAGGCACTTACGTAATGTCGTGTATTTTTTCACTTGCTATTTGTCCGAGAGGTATGTTACGGATATGTGTTTATAACCGTTCTATGCATTTGAGTTCCACGTAATAAATATAGGCTCCACACGGATTAGATGGTAGCGGAAATATCTGTTCGGATTTCTCCACTGACCTTTGTGTTTATAACCGTTCTATGCATTTGAGTCCCACGTATTTAATACAGGCTCCACATACATCAGATGGAGCAAAATAGGTAGTATTAGACACCCAGTTGGAATACAGTTGTAAGAGATGTAGAACATATATCTTGGTGTTCGGGTCAGCTCGTATGTATGTACTCAACTAATCCTGAGAGATTAATTTCGCCGTACACCGGACAGGTCAACATAGCTGTAGAACATAAACAGTTTTAAACCAACTTTTCTGGAGTATTCAATTCTCTCAGTATCTGACTCAAACCCTGCTACTCCCTCCGTCCCAAAATGAAAGTCCCTTTTGGGATTGCGTGTCATTTTCAACGGCTCATATCTTTTAATGTGAACCTAAAAAAATATGCATTATGGATCTTGTTTGATAGATCTCATTGAAAACTTTTATACGGTGCAAAAAAAATTCAAAAATTATTTTGATAAATACATTATTTTTTAGTGTGAAAATTGCACGTAGTTTCGTAGTGGACTATCAATTTGGGACGGAGGGAGTATTAATTAGGGGTAAACATTACGGCCTTGTTTGTTTTGATTTTCAATAACCGATTTTCTTAATTATTATCCAATTAGTACACCTATTTTTAAATTTTATTTTTATTTTGCTCTCTATCTGTCTCCAATCATTAATACCTATTTTTTAATTATTATCCATATTTCTTTCTTTAATCATTACAAAAATCAAAACTCAAACCAAACGCAACCTACATGTCATTCCACCATGTATATGTACATGCGCATATATGTATGAACATACATCTGCCGACAAATTAATGTCGTCTTATGAGTACATAAAGCAACCGAACTGTTCTTGATCTGGGGTGTTCCACTAAGAGAGTTTTTTTGGCTTTTTTATTTTTTACGGCTTTTTATGTGATGCATTGTGAGAAAGTGACTGTCATAATTTTAGAAATAAGTTGATTTTTGGCCTTTTTCTAGTCAGTGGAACAGGACCTCAATTGTGCTCAGTCTGTTTAGTAAATGAGTTGAGTTTGGACAAGATTTTTGACTTGTTTGTTGGATGAATTGAGTTCGAGTTAGTCTTAGCTCAACTTGTGTAGATAGGCTCAAGCCAACAAATTAATGTCGTCTTATGAGTACATAAAGTAACCGAGATGTTCTCGATCGAGACTCAGTTGTGCTTAGTCTGTTTAGTAAATGAGTTGAGGTCGGACAAGATTTTTGACTTGTGTTTGTTAGTTGAGCTGAGTTTGAGTTAGTCGTAGCTCAACTTGAAAAGATAGGCTGGACTAGCAGTCTAGCACACAAACCAAACTCGAGTTCTCAAATATTGATCAAGCTTGACCTCAAATTTTGGGCTCGATTCAAACTCGAGCGCACTAAATTTTGAACGAGCCAAACTATCAAACTTTGCTCGAATTTGTTGATCATTTGCACCATACCGGTCAAGTTGTTTTTGCAGTTGTTGAATTTGAACTTTTGCGTTATTATAAATTCTTATGGTTGAAATTTCCAATATAAGGTTGTCCACTTTTGACATGATTTTCATGACAGGAAAAAAATCTCACAGAGGGAGGGTAAGAGAGAAAATATCACCGTTCTGTGTCATATATGATTTAAAAATAAAGGCGGTGATAATGCTAAAACAGTTTTTTGATAATCCAATTATATAGTCCCTCCGTCCAGATTTGTTGGTCTACAAACATACTTTTTCAAGTCCGAAAATGTTTGTCCATTTCCAAAAGTTAAAGGGTAAAGTATAGAGAAGTCCACAAAAAGTGATGGAAAAAAAGTAATGGAAAAAAAGTTGGAATCCCCAACATGGACCAACAAATCCGGACGGAGGGAGTATTTAACAACTGTTCAAATGGTACAATTCTTTTTATGCACTGAATTTTGGCATTAAGAGCAAGTACATCCCTTACTCAAACCCAAACTCAGATTCAAAATCTGAGTAAAAATCCCCAAAACCCACCTCCAATCATTGACTCAAACCCATACTAAATTGAGTTTTACTCAAATCTTTACTGAGTTTTACTCAAATCTTTACCCAAATTGAGGGAGAACCAAAACTTTACTCAGATTTCCAACGGCTACTTTCTGGTGGTAGTGGTGGACAACGACGGTGGTGTTGGTGGACAGTACTAGTGGTGGTCGACGATGTTGGTGGCGACGGTGTTGAACTAGTGCAATTTTCCAGATCTAGGGTTTACGAGAGAGAAAAGAGAGACGGTGGTGCTGGTTTTGGGGTGGCGGCGGCGATGTTGGTTGACGTTGGTGGAGGTGATGGCAGTGGTGGTCGACGCTGGTGAAGCAGGTTGCAGACGACACCGGTGAATCTGGTGGCAGACGACGCCTGAGCTGGTAAATCCGATGAATCTGAGTGAAAAAAGAGTTTGTGACTGGAGAGCACCAACTCAAATCAAGCTTTACTCAATTTTTTTGGATTAAATTTTAGGAAAAAAAAGAGTCAGGACTGAGATGCTCTAACAAAATCAATTTTGATATTATCATTTTCCTTAAAAAAAATCATCACTCTCATCTTCTTGTTGTTTAATGGAGGACCCATTTGGCGGTTTATGTAATTGGGAAGGAATATCTAGCGTCTGGAACTCCTCCTGGCCACATCATTGATGAGATAATATGACCCTATGTCGTTGTCTGAAGATGGAGAAAAACTTGAGTGCCGACTAGTTATCATGCGGCGGTACCTAATGCGTATCTCGACCGTTAAAAGTATTTTGGATGGTTCAAATTTTAGAGAGAGGAGAGAGGGAGAGAGAAATCTTGGCCGTCCAAAATGCTTTTGGAACTCCGAAATTCACGGTCAGACACCACATCAGCCATACCCTATTTGCACCCAAAATTTTCTCCAGAAGATGGTTTTGGCATATTGAGACATATCACTCACAATGATTGTTGTCTCCAGCTTAATTGATTAGTCGAATGGGAGCATGATACCAAGTAAAAGGTAGGGCTGTTCAAAAAAGTCGGTAAATCGTGAATTCGGTCCGGACCGAATCGATTCGTGCCTTTCGGATTTTAACCGTGGATTAATGGTCCAAACACGGATTCAAAAAATAAAAAACCGTGACTCGCGGTAGGACACGGATTTTGATTTTGAAACCGTGAATTAACCGATCCAGACCGTGAGATTTTTATTTTATATAATTTTTTTAAATAAATATATAAGTATAGATAAATAATTTTACCACATTTATAATATTGACAATTTGATATTCTGATATGGAAGGTAATAGCCTACTGTGTTTTTATCCAAAATGAATCTTCGGTATTGTTTTTTGGCTATATATTTTAATTCCATAATGTTAAGTTTAGATTTGTTTAATTAATTTGTTGGAATGTTTAATAAACTTTAATTATTTCTTTCCAGTGACTGCTCTTTCTATTTGCTTTTTGATGTATTATATTATCATCTATTAACTATACTAGTGAAGTGTTTGTTTCAATGTTGAGTTTGGATTTTTAAATGAATTGACGATTTTTTTTAGAATAAGTTGAAAATTCGTGGACAAATCCGGAACTGATCTGTGACTCGCGGATTGGATTGGAACCGAACCGTGAGACTTTTGGATTGGACAAGGATTCTATTTTCAAAAAATCGTGACTTGCGGATTAGGATTGGATTCAGACCAATCCGAACCGTGAGCACCCCTAGTAAAAGGTGTACCTTTTCGAGTTTTAATTTGCAAGTTTAACTTACTGTCGGCAAAAAAAATAAAATCTTTAGAACTTCTAAGCTGTGTTTGTTTGGTAGTTTAGTTTAGTTTTGATAATATCAAAAGGTGTAATGAGTGGAGAGAGATAGAGAGAGAAATGAGGAAAATGGTGATGTCAACAAAACAAAATTAAAACTAAACCCCCTAACCGAACAAGGCCTTAAAGTTTTTGGCCGCTCGTTAAATTTTAGAACCTGAAATAAATCGACTTGTGCATAAACCACCCTAAACACCCTATAATGAAAGCAAAACAAACACAAAAACAAAAAGAGGCAATGACAACTCTGGCGAAGGGCTCCGGGGATCTCTTTTCTTGTATTTTCTGTTTTTTCTTGTAGTTTTTCTGTATTTTCTGATTATTTTCATTTTATTTTGGGTAGGTTGTAACAGGTTTGGTTGATTAATAGTACTATATTTTTTACTTCTGGCAAAAAAAAAAAAAAAAAAAAAGAGGCAATGATTGCCTCTAGTAATGGTGCACTGGTCCCAACCGCTAGTGGCAACAGCATGCCTTGAAGAGTTTTGGCGCAGAGTCCACAGAGAATACAATAACCCTAAGCCAGATCAAGTGAAGGGTCATAACCTATCTGTAATAAGCCAGAAAATACAAGAAAACAACTGAACCATCCAGCTTAGGGAGCAAAAATTCTGCCTTGTTCGTTTTGGGTTTTAAGATCCGATTTTCTCAATTATTATCCAATTATTATCCCTATTTTTAAATAATATTTTCATTTTTCTTTCTATCTCTCTCTAATCAATAATCCCTATTTTTTTAATTACTATCCATATTTCTCCCTCTAATTATTACAAAAACCAAAACCCAAAACCCGAACCAAACACAACCTGGGAGACCCTACATCTAATAGCAAGCAAACGGTTAGAGTCATTCTTCTTGATGCCCCTCCTAGAAGCCATGCAGGTCCTAACATTCCCTTCAATCTAAGTAATCAAATCATTGACAAAGTTCCGCTCCTTCCAAACCTAGTAAAAGATATGCAGCCAGAGAGTGCCTATACACGAAATGCTCCAGAGAATTACCAGCCTTATAAGAGCTGGCCAAAGACCTTGTTGGAACTTCTGGCTCATATGGAGAGGTACCGGAAAGTTCTAATGAAGGCCAGATGCGAAGCGGAGTGGAGTGAGGGAAGCGAAGCGACCGAATTAGGGTTGGAATAGGAGTAGACATTATAAATACTGCCTATTGTAAAAACCCTAGCAGACTTTCAATCGAATAACAGACTCACTTTCGTTCCCGTAGACGTACCCGGATTTTGGGGAACCATGTAAAATCTTGTTGTCATCTTTCTTTACTATTTTCGTATTCTATATTGTGGCGTGTGATTGGTTTGTGCGCTAACAGACCTCAACAAGACTAAACATACATTTACTAACATTATTGAATCTTAGAAAATGGCCTCAAACTTGGAGAGAAAATGGACAAGCAAAGAATGAATGTTCACGAGTCTCCACAGGCCCATTGCCCAAAAAAAAGAGACTTATCCAACTGAACCCCCAACTTGCCAATCTGTCTTTGGTAGACAATCTCCCCTAGAAAATGAGCCACTCAATGAAGGCGCATCTAAGGACATGGTGAGGGGACCAAACAATTTTCCACTAAGGAATGAAAGGGTGAACTGGCCTCAAGGCATGCCAAGCTGACATAGAAGAAAACAGATCATTCCTAATAAGATTCCAAACAACTGAATCTGTAGTACCATTAACATTGGGAAGAAAATCAACAGGACTATGGGCAATAATACTTCTAATACTCTCTCCATCCCAAATTGCTGGTCCATTTTGGGGAAGCATGCATTTTGCACACAAAAAATAATGGGCTTACGAAAATTATTTTTCAAAAAAATGGACACCAATTTTTTCTACTCAATGAGATCATTAAATTGGTGTAATAATTTTTTGAAAGAAAAGAATACTTATACATTATTTTTTGCATGCAAGATGCACGGATTCCCAAAAAAGGCAAACAATTTGGGACGGAGGGAGTAAAAGAGTTTCTTATCCTTCAGGACCTTCACCACCTTCAACAACCTTGATGAATAATTGAACTAACCTTGGCCATTAATGACTGACCTTATTATGCACCACAGCCTCCCCAAATCTCTTGAATAATGGCTCAAGGGGATGCCAATTGTCGAGCCATAAAAAGGTAGAAGCACCATACCCATTCTACAAGTAGTCCAAGAGGCTAAACAATATCTCTAGTAGGGGTGTCCACGGATCGGATCCGGATCCGATCCGCTCAGAGCGGATTGTGGTTTTTAAGATTCGGAACCGATCCGTAGGTGACATACGGATGGATCGGATCGTTACGGATCGGGCGGATTTGATAGATGAAAGAAGGATTATTGCGCGGATCGAGCGGATCTGATCCGATCCGGTCCAAACGGATTTGGGTTTTTAGGATCCGCAACCCATCCGTACATATCTCGGATGGATCAACGGATGGTTCGGATCTGTTCGGATCTGTTCGGATTGGCGGATCGGATGATCCGCTGGACAACCCTAATCTCTAGACACTTGAACAACTTTCTAATAGTCCAAGAGGCTTTAGTAGGAATGTTAACACTCCGCAAAAATCTTCCTTTAAGAATGTCGGTATGCACCCATTTTACCCAGAGAGGATCTACTTTCATCTAATAGTCCAAATATGTCTTGACATGGCTTCCGTGTTCCAAATGGAAAGATGTCTGAACCCCAATCCTCCATCCTCCTAGGGGTATAAACTGTAGACCAAGCAAGCTTAGCACCACAGGTTTTGAGATCAGAACCTGCCCACAAAAAACCCCATCTTATCAATAGCCTTGAGAACCTTTTGAGGGAGGATAAAAATAGAACACCAATCGACCTGAATGCTGAAAAGCACAGAAGTGACTAACTGAGCTCTCCTTCCATAAGATAGCTTTTTATTTGTCCAAGACTAAAACTCTACATAAAATTTGTTTCATTAGCTGACTGCAATCTTCACTCCTAAGTCTGGTAGAGATCAGAGAAACCCCTAAGTACCTGAAAGGGAGGGAACCTTCTGGAATCGGAAGGATGTTGCAGAAATCCAACTTATCACTTTGGCTAACCCTAGAAAAGAATGTTGAACTTTTCTGCTTGTTAGGCTTCAAACTAGAGAAGAAATGAAAGTCTTGAAACGTATCCTGAATGGTTCTGAAAGATTGAGGACCAGCACCACTCGAAACAAACAAAACATCAGCAAAAATCAGGTGAGACAACTGCAAGGGCTGGCATTTAGGGTGGAAAACAAAACCATTCTGGACCATCTTATACTGAAATAGAGCATAAAATCCCTCCATAACCAGCTAGAAAAGGCAAGGGGATAGTGGATCCCCTTGTCTTAGACCCTTTTTCCTAGGAAAGTACCCCCCCTTGCCCATTAATAGGAATGGAAAATATAGGAATTAAAACACATACCTTGACTCATTGATTAAGCATTTCTTGATCAGCAAATAAAAATTTTCTATTAAGAAAAAGATTTGGTTTTATCCAAAATAGCACAAAGCCCAAATTTGGAAGATTGCACATTCCTTCGTGCAGAGCTTGCAAGGCGCTCCCGATTAGCCGTGTCCAAATAAAACATGAGTAAACATTCAGCCAAAAAATTAATTCGGTCTGATATAAACAGGACTTATCTAAAGGCAATTTGTATTGAAAAATTAACAGGGGACAATTTCAAGAATGTCTTGATTTACGCATGACACAAGTTGAAAGCCTTTTGGATCATTCCAGGCTATGAAACACTTTTAATTGCTTGTCATATTCGCGTCGGATATTCTGGGGATACATGACATGTCGGGGATGCGCAATAAATTCAGTTATTTTTATATTGGGACGCAACAAGAACACCCGAGTCTCAATTTGAACACAGAAGAAAACAGGATCAATTTATGATTCAACGCTATTCCCAAAACATGAGGAAAAGGCACGAATGAACGAATTATGATCCAACAAAACCTTCATTCAATATGTAATATGAGAAGAAAACAATTTTCTACAGATTCTTGGACTGGAAACATATTTAAAAAAAATTAAATACAACCGATCATTTGTGCGGTACTCCAAATAGACCCTATACAAGGTAGTGAACATTTGACATCTACCAAATGGTATACTCAGTTTTTTTGCACTACTATTTTCTGCTCGAGAGTGGAGTCATAGGTGATAAATCCTAGGTTTTTTTTTTCCCTGCCTTATTGACTCAGCCCTGTGACTTGTGCATGCCGGTGCACGATGCTCCAATCTCGCTCCGATGATCGAAAACGTTCATTTCGTGGAGCTTGTTGAGTAAAACAAGTTTCTTAAGAATTAGCTTGATCGGATATCATTTAAGTGTCTCATCAGAACACATAGAACTTGGCAATAATGGGTTCCAGTGGGTTTGATCTAGTATTTCGGATCCATTCTTTTCAAGATAATAATGTTCAGGCAGTTAATGATATCCCATCGAGCTGATTTTTGAAACGCTTGTTCAACTCAGTGAGCTCTACGAAGTGAACGTTTAATTACCGGAGCACCGTGCACGGGCATGCTCAGCACCTCCCTCAGTCCGACTTAATTGGTGACCCAACTAGAGAGGTATTCGTTGGGACAAACTTGGCTCACCTCGATGATCGATCGAATCTCCATCTTTTAATGTTGCTGAGCATTTCATGTATGGAAAATGGAGCGAACAGTTCAACATTTTAACCAGAGGCGGTCAATTTATCTTCAAGATCAATACGTGAAACCAGAAGTTAACACCAGCATGTGAGAGATTTTCAGTACACCCAAGATTGAAAAACAAGACCATTTGAAAGTAAAAATCGAGGTGGTTTTCCACCGGTCCATTGCTAATAAAAAGCGGGTGGAAAAGGAGACCAGTTTAACTGCATCCATGGACGTGGACCATAAAAATCCAGACCCGCGGCAGATCCTAGATTGGAGCAGTCATTCTGCTGCCCCACCAAGGAAGTTAAGGAGCAAAAATTCTGAGAGACATCTAATTCACAGGACTACTACCGCGAGCAAATTGACATTGCCTAGTTAAATAATGGCATTCATAATCGGATCGGCTGCACACCGATCTGCCTCATCTTCAACTCATCCACAGAAGCCAAATAACTACTGAATCGTCCATAATATATCATCACCACAAGAAATAAGACAAACAAAGTATGTTCCAAGGAACGGTCAAGAAAGGCATAACCATAAAAGCATTCAAAACTTCCTACAATGAAGGTTCTCAAAACACCATCAACTCTTTAAATTGAAGTAATAAGCTGGCAAATGTGACTAAACATGAGGCCACAAATGCTACTGCTGCAACAGAAAACAAGTACACGGATGCAACGCCTCACTCTTCGTCTTCTTCGTCTCCATCACCACCGGCAGCCTTCTTAGCAGCAGCCTTCATGTTCTTTCGCTTGACTCTACCTGGACGTCCACCACCAAGAGGACTTGTCAACGAGAAATCAATGTGCTTCTGGGAGTCCAGCCTCACCATGAAGGAAGGAACATTGACCACCTGCCTCCCAACCCTGCAAACTCAAAGTAACCTTGCATATAAATATAGTAATAGTAAATTTAAACCTAACATCAGATGGGTAACCTGAAAAGCTAATGGGAAGCACTTCGAGATGAAAAATGCAATCTTATCTTACCAATTGTAGAAACACGCAGACCAAACAAAACCTTGCATGGCTTAATGCACTCAAGACTCGGTTAGTAAGATAGATACCAATGTTAAAACACAATCCGCAAAATGCAACAGCCAAAACTTGCAACTAAAATTGACCAGTCCGATTTTGTGCATATATTTCTGCCTACCATACTCATCCAGAATATCACAACTACCGTGTTTTATTTGAGCAATGGTGATGCTCTGCTCGTGGAAAAAAATCAGTTTTAGATCACATTTACTACGGCAACAAAACAAATCAACCAAATCCTTCTAGATGTATGATGTATTCTGCATAGTGCACTCAGACATAAAGAGGAAAACTACCAACCAAACAAAACCATATCTTACAAAGATAAGCCTTCACATGCAAGTAAATAAAGCATAAGTTTTCATAGCAAAACTTTTCTGTTTTAGTTGATTCATTGCCGAACGTAAATCTTTTCCAGTGAGTCACACCAACATACCTGATATGCCTCTGCCTGATTAGCACTCTGGCATGGTGAATTGACTTCGCCATACCCGTCTTGAAAACAAGAGTCTGGAGGCGACGCTCGAGGAAATTCTCCACAGTGAGGGCCAAAACATAATCGAGCTTGGTCTGGTTCTCATCAAGCAGACCATACCTGATCATCCTCCTCAAAAGGGCTTCGCCCTCGAAAATTCTGCGCTGATTCTTTTCATCAAGGGTAAGAAGCATTCTTGCAGCATTTCTGATGCGGCTCAAAGCATATTGAACCCTCCAAAGCTCCCTCTTGCAGCGGAGCCCATACTCTCCCACTAGCTTCAGCTCAGCATCAAGTCGCTCCTTCTCGTAAGGACGACGAGGTTTCTTAAAAGTTTTCCCATCTATAAATAGATTAATAGTTGGCTATTAGATTACAAATTCAACACGGAAAAGGAAAACTAGAATTTGCATACACTGTAAAAAACACAATTCATCACACATAAAAAGCTAAAAGCTTGCATCAACTCAGCATCTAATCACAGTTTCCTAAAAGTTTTCCCATAAAAGATCAACTACTAGTCGGTTTTCAGTTTATAAATTCAACTTGGATAAAGGAATGTCTGCATTGACATAGTTGCGTAAACAAATATAGATCATATCTTTCAAAACCTATAAAAACTAAAAGCATTGAAGCTTCAGTTTCGCACCCAATTGCACATTCACACAATGGCAGCGACATTTACTAAAAGTTTTGCATCTGAGAACCCTTATTAAAGGAATTTGACATGAAAATGAAAGAAAACAATAGAAAAGTGCTGTACGTCTATTTAGAAGTGTATAAAAGCCCGAGGCCATCTCCAACACCACTAGGTTTTCAAGCCAAAGTTGACCCACAAATTGTACTCCTTTCTGCCCTTTTGCATAAAGATCTTTTCTATATGCACTCCACACTCTCTTCATTTTAGAGAGCCATTTCAAAAGTTCAGTACTTTTTCAATTTACATTGCCGGGAGGGAGAAATCAAGTCTCCATAACAGTAGTTTGTTTTTAGATGAACTCAAACAATGCCCGACTCAGGAATTTGACAGAGAGAGCCAAAAGCAAGTCATGCAACACTACTTCGAGTTTGGAGGACTTATGTTAAAGGAGCCAAAAGGACTATAACAGTAAGTTTCATTGTAACTACCCAGACATAGGAGAATACAGAATTACTCAAAAGATAAGGACCATCAACACAACTAGGTACTTTTTGAGCCAAATGCAACACTACGTTGAGTTTGGAGGCATTGTGGTAAAAAATTTAAATTTTGAAGGAGCTAAAGTAAAATTATCAAGATTTTGAAGGGGTCCGCACCACCATCCGCCCGCCGCCACAAATGGCTAGCTAGATTCAGCTAGCCAAGCTCATAATAAGTGTTTTGAATATAGCAAACGGATTTCGTTTTCTTTTCTTTTTCTCAGTTCAAATAAACGATCAGATCAATCAGATGTTCGCAAATGAATCAATGAACAAAAAGACTCAGTTCATAGCACGCGTATTGAAACTAGAGATATAGCACTGGATTTCAGATTGTTCCTTTACAGTACAAATAAACGATCAGACCAAACAGATTTTCGAGCTCACAATCGTACATACATGAAATTAAATATAACAAAAAGACAGAGATCAAACCACTCGTACTGAAGCAAGAAATAGAAAAACCAACAGATTCTAGTCTCTCTCTCTCTCTCTCTCTCTCTCTCTCTCTGTACAAAAAAGACGATCGGATTTTCGAACTTCTACTACAAAACACCAAGCTCAGATCGCAGTATATGCTGTGAAATTAGAAACGACTTACAGTTGCGATAGAAGTTAACGTGCACCATGTTAGCACGGCTACCAGTTAGCCAATTTGGTGGAGGCTATGGAAATGCAAAAGAAACAGGCGAGAGACGACGACGATTAGGGTTATGAGAGGCGATTTATACTCTTTCACTTTCCTGCCAAAACCCTAAAGGGCCTTTTAATGGGCTTAGGGCCGAAGGGTAATTGAGCCATTCAGATTTGGGCTGAGTCCAGTAAATATAGGAGTAACGTGAGTTTTTATTTTTTTTCCAACAGAGAAGAAAAGAAGTTAAAAATTCGATTTGATTAAAACTTAGTTGATTTTTACTATCTAACTTTCGTTCATTCATATTTTCACTTTTTTCAACTTTATTTTAAATTGTTTGTCACAGCTTCTGCTTTTGCTCATTATAGTTCAGAAGCTCCATCTTTTTGTTTTTTGATTATTGAATTAGAAGGGCTCTTCCCAGAGGTGATATTAGATTATCAATTATCTACCAATTAGCAAATAAAGAAGAATTTTATGTGACGTATACACAATTACGATTTCTCCAAGAGAAAAAGGCATACATTTAGATGCCAATTATCTTCTTTTTTTATTGGCCTACATTTTTCTTGTTCTTTTTTGGTGGATATGCAAGAAGTGTTACTAGTTTTTATTTTTGAACAACAAAGATCCCAAAATCGAAACAGGTGGGGGGCTGCTGGGATTTGAACCTGACACATGCAAAACTTATTCAGTGGCCGGTGACCAACGAACCAAGGAAAGTTTCCGCAAGAAGTGTTAGTTGTTAATGAGATTTGACACTTGATTTTGTGCACGGTGACACGTAGTACCTATCAACTTGACTACCACCCCACTTAATTTTGACCTAATTATTCTTCCCGCTTAATTTGATTAATTATTCTTCCCTTATTCCGACTGTCAAATTGGTGTTATTTTCTGATGACACGTTTGACACCGCCAATATAGGACAATTATTTCTCAACAAAATTCTCTTATTTGGAAGGCTTTTCTACCTTCACCAATTACATCAATATCTAGAGTGAAACCAAGAGAATGTTTCACCGGGTGTTCTCAAATGAATGAGAAAAAAAATGGAAGCTAGTGACGATGATCGCAAGTTGGTGTTTGGTTCCATATAACGGCTAGACAAAAATGCAGTTACAATGTAAGTGTAGGAGGTATGAGGGAGAACATAAGGTTTTCCAGAAATTAAGGAGGCTATTATTCAATGAACCGGTTACTGATTAAGAGACCAAAGTTCCCACAAAATATGATACATGACGCACAAAATCACCTACATGGCACACAACATACTGCAACTATCTCCGCTTAAATGTAGCGCCTCTGCTTGCAATAGGTGTCTTCTCTTCCTTGAATGGTTGAGTCGAGGCATCAGATAGACTGGGTAATCTTGAAACACTACCCTTTCCTTTCCTGGCATTTGGTCCAATCACCTCGATCATATATTTCCAGCCATCGATAGGCCTCCTCCGGCTAAAAATATGAGTCTTGATAAAACTTGCAATCTGCATTCCAGTTTACGGAAACAAACATATTACATGAAACTACTATGCTAGATCAGTAAAACTACGAACATTTCGATTAAATAATTTGGGAAGTTTTGCAGACCCGAAAGAGGATAGCAAAATCTGAAAGCAGCCGCCCCTTGAAAATGAGGATCAAGTTTTAAAGTTTTCTTGCATGTTAATATCTATACTGATTCCTTTCTCTTTTCCAACAGTTGGAGAGCAATAATGATTTTCAGGTGACAGTAGCCCCTTGGCTCTTTGATTTCTGTTTACTTTCTCAATGTTTCCAATAAGCAGCACATTAATGGGTTCTGTTGTTAGAAAGAAGAGAGAGAGAGAGAAGAGTGTAGGGTGTTAATAAACCCTAACACGAGAGATTAATTTATATTACTACTCGACTTGTTACATAGCATAAATAACCAATGTGGGACAAACTCAAATAACTTATTCTAATACATTCTAACACTCCCCCTCAAGCTGGAGAGTAAATATCAAAAAGTCCCAGCTTGCCACAAAGTAACTCCAATTGTGGCTTGAACAACGGCTTAGTAAACATATCGGCTAACTGGGCACCGGTGGACACAAACGGAGTAGCAATAACACCACCAGTCAACTTTTCTCGTACAAGATGACAATCCACTTCAATGTGTTTAGTCCGCTCATGAAACACCGGATTAGATGCAATGTGAATAGCCGCTTGATTATCACAATACAACGGCATGGGCAACTGAACACTGAATCCTATCTCTTCGAGAAACGATCGCAACCATACTACCTCACATGTTGTGTGTGCCATTGCTCTATACTCGGCTTCTGCACTAGACCGGGCAACAACTGTCTGCTTCTTACTCTTCCAATTGACAAGGTTTCCACCAAGAAATACACAATATCCGGTAGTGGACCTCCTATCAGACGGTCCTCCTGCCCAATCAGAATCAGTGAACGCCTCAACACGTAGGTGTCCACTAGCTCGATACAATAAACCCCGTCCTGGATGTAACTTAAGATACTTCACAATTCTGAGAACCGCTTCCCAATGTG
>JAXBDA010007126.1:0-18558 GCA_036023075.1 Gaultheria prostrata
GGTTTTCACACAGGCCGTAGATAAAGTTTTATGAAAAAGTGCTCGGATGAAGCCCTTCCCGGTCATTTTTTTTGGTGATTCCTCGCGGGTACCCTTAAAAATGCGTTTTAAACACATTGAACGGTTCGGATTATCAAAATTCAATCGGGAAATGAATGTCCGCATTTTATTTGGCTAAGGTAGTCCTTAGGAGATCATTATTGTATATATATGTTTGGTGGAAAAGCAATGAAAGCTAACACAAGTATGCAATCTATATTTATTGGAATCCATGCACATATATGTATATATGTGCTAGGTGGGAAAAGCTTGATTTGCTTTTTTAATTTTCAATTTTTACTCAATGTCTTATTAATTAGACAATAGTTTAAGATTCGAAAGTGATGCAAAATGAAAATATTATATTATTTAAGTAATATGATAGTTAGTTTTTATTGTTCTAGTGAGAAATTCTTGTAGGAGATTCTTGGAAATAACTCAAATTGTTTGATTTTTGTAATTACTTAGTCAATTAGCAATTTACCGAAATTTAGCTTTCTGTTTTGCTTTTTCTTTTTCGGACATATATAGTTTTCTAGTACTAAAATAAGTTGTCGAGTGGTACTAAAATTCGGTTGTTGATTATTGTATGAAAAAATTGAGATTTTACTCATTATCATTTGTTCAATTATAAATGCACTTGTATGCTAGCTGTCATTGTAAGTATCAAGGTGACATATCTTGAAGTTTGTTATGGACATGTTTTTTTTTTTTTTGATCAGCAAAGAAAGAAATATATTGAAAAGGAGAGGATGAAACAAGAACGGGGACACCCAAGGCCAAAAGGAAAGAGATAGGAGTCAACAAGACCCACCACCTGCAAACCAGAACAAGCCACGGGCAAACCACAAAGGTACAGCCAGCAAGTAACAAAGAGTTGAAAAGAATTCAACTCAAAAGAAAACCTCTAATAGGATCTAAATTAAACAACAAAATTGGAAATGCTCCTACCGTAAGGATTGAATCAATGCGGGAAACCTGAAAATGATGTCGTTGCAGGAGAAATCCTTTGTCCCTTGAAAAGCATTAATCCAGTTCGCGATTCTGAACTTAATGATCTCCCCAACAGCCTCCCAATTCGGTTGAACTCCCTGAAAGATCAAATCATTCCTAATTTTCCACACACTCCAGATCACGGCAAGGCTAGATAACTCCCAAAGTGCCTTTTTACTCCTCTTGAACTTCCAGCCTTGCCACCATAAAAACAGGCTCTTGATAGAAGAGGGAACAACCCATTCAATACCCCACCAGCTGAGAATTTCACACCATACCATCCAAACCAAATTGCAATGAACAAATAAGTGGTTAACAGATTCTGGAGCTTCCCCACAAAATTTACACAAGCAATCATTATAATCTGAAAAGATACCCAGAGAAAAGAGAAGCTCCGCAATTTTAACCCTTCCCCACATGGCCAACCAACCCAGAAATTGTACTTTTGGGGGAGCGCAATTCTTCCATAAGGGTCTAAACTCCCTTTTAACACACGCCAACCTGGACTCCTTACATTTGTAGAAGGAATTAACTGAGAAAACCCCAGAAGGATCAGCAGCCCAAATGAGAGAATCCTTCCTCTGTGTATGAAAATCGACAGAACTCAATAAAGCAGACAGGGAGTTCACCTCATCCTGTTCCCAAGAAAAGGTATTTCTCCTCAAATCTAGATTAACAGCAAACTCAGACCCAACTCCTCTAAAAGCATCAGCTACAACCATCAATTTATGAGAACATAATCTGAAAATTCTCGGAAAAGCTCTATTCAAAGGGGCATCCCCTACCCATACATCAAACCAAAACCTCACAAAACTCCCACTTCCTACCTGAATTTTGGTGTTAGACAGATAAATTTCTAGCAAATCAGCATCTCTCTTTCCCGCCAATACTATGTCCCTCCATACACCGGAACAAAGTCTATGCGGTTCCATAGAAGGAAACCAGGAGAGAGCATCAAGATTATATTTGCTACAAATCACCTTTCTCCACAGAGCTTCCTTATCAATCCCAAATTTCCACCACCATTTCACCAGAAGGCTTTCATTCATTAATTTCAAATTTTTAACACCTAACCCACCCATCTCCTTACATTTAGAAATTTTGTTCCACCCCACCAAGTTTATCTTCTTCTTCAACTCCCCTCCACCCCAAAGAAATCTACTTTGAATTTTCACCAATTCTCTAAGAACACACTCTGGCATTTTAAATAAAGACAGATAATAAATAGGAAGATTACCTAACACCGAATTTATAAGATTTAATCTGTACAAACATCAGTTCAAATCAACGAGTGTCACTGGTGGTCGTACATATAGGAGCCAAGCATAAAGGACTTACTTTGCTACAAAATTTTATTGCAGGACCTTTCAAGGAGATTTCTAGATTACTTTCATGATACAATGATATAAAATCGATTATAATTCACTGCATAACAGAATTTATTATCATAAGTTGTCAACAAAGCCATAAAAATTTGCATAATTTTTTCCATGCTTTTTTTTTTTTGGGTATGCATAACTCATGTATTATGAATTTTCGCCTTATTCATCACTTGTCTACATTTTTGTAAGTTCTCTATATTTATGTATTTTTGCAATATGAAATTTTTTATACCTGAATCCTGCACATCCTCTACGTAGCTAGTGAAAATATTATCAAAAGTAATGTACACAGAAATCTCATCTCATTTTTCTTAAAAACAATCCATATTTTGGATATATTAGTATTCTATTCTCAAAGTTATGATATTATTGTTTGATATTTTTAGATTTCCTGTTTAATGTTTGCATGCTAGATTTGAATTTTTGTTTTAAATAAAAATTCGGGAGATAGTAAAGTTTTTTAGGAGGGAGAAAGAGAAAAATTTGAAAGATTATGAAAGAGACAAAGTCGTCATGAGTTTTTTTAAAATGAGTATCACAATTGCGTGCTCTCATATCTTGTAATTATTTTCGAATTTCTTGCATTTCCTTCGGGGAAAATTAAGTCACCCTACTGTTTCCCATCAAAAACGAAAATATAATTATTTAAACTATATCCAAGAATGACGAATTTTTACACAGCTAGTACATGAGTGGCTAAAATCAGAATAAGGTGGGAAAGGATCAAAATGGGCCCTTCCATATTGATTCCGAAAGGGTTAGTTTATTTGTCTGTACAGTTGGATTTTCATTTCCTTTTTAGTTTTCTTAAATGGGTACAGTTAGAGGACATTGGGAAGTTTTGAGGTCGGAGAAAAATCCTACCATATGAGCCCTATAGGTTTTAGGTCTGTCTCGGGCCATGTGTGTGCCTGCAACGTATAGTCGTGTAACTCGTGTTAGTGGGTGTTTGCAAAAAGTTTTAAGAGCAGATTAATTATGGGGTTTTAGCTTCTAAAAATCAGTTGTTGGGTATTTTTTACAGATTCTAGAAGCAATTTCTAAAATGATGATCGTCGTGACAAAAACTTCATCGATTGATAAAAGCTATAAGCTTTAATAGTATGTTTAAAAAAATTTATCTCGAAGGTTCCTATTATTTTGTTTAGAAAGATTAGGCTGACATCACTCGAGGGGAAGTTATAGGCAAGAAGGCAAATGATCAGCTATTAGATATTAGACTGCATTTGATAGAGGCTGACGTATTCAAAAGTAGAACAAGATACATACGTGAGAGGGCGACAACTTTTTTTCTTCTTTTGATCAAATACTTAGATTTTGATTAATCAAAATCCGCCCAAAGAGCTACAATCCAGAGACCACCGGGGGAACTAGCTACCTCCACGGTTAGGGTGATCCATGTGGGTTGAAGAGAATTAGTCAAGGATTTGCCTGAGATTGAGGCTATCCCGCATGAGGTGGTCAGCGCACTGTAGGCGTGCTCCAGAGTTGTTTCAGTATGAGTTAGAGTGGCTTTAGCATCACTGAAAATGGAGCTAAAGGGGTGGTAGCCAGGATTCCCTTCATTGATGGTCTTCACAGCATTGACAGAGTCAGATTCAATCTTCACATTTGTCTTTACAGTTTAGTAATGTAAGCAACTAAGGTAAATTTTTTTTTTCTATTGAACAGTTGAACATAACTAGCCAACTTGCTACCCAGTTACAATCTCTGATTGTTGTTAATTTGAAAGTTGAATGCAAGTTGCCAACTTGCTAGCTAATAAAATTCTCTGGTTGTTGTTAATTTGGAAGTTGAATGCAAGTTGCGTATTTCTCTAAATACTGGCGCGCGCTATAATGGTCACATGACTCAGTAAATTTAGGACCCAACACAAATCTAGAGATCAGAGGGAGTTTTATAAGAATGGGAATATATTGGAAGCTGCGTTGAAGTTTACTCCATTCAAAAACACCCTTTAATGAATGATTGACTAATGGAAAATTGACAAATAATTTAAAGTAATCCCTCAGTTGGAGTCGCCCCAGATATTCATCTTCATCCCCTCACAAATTGTGATCGTGAAACAATAAAATGCGTTTTTCGGAGTATATCAAGAGAGCACTCATCAAGAGCCATAGTTAATATACACGCACAGAGAGTTGAATAGAGAGGAAATGGAGTTGCCAAAGTTTGTGGTGATCAATTCACTGTCGAACAAAAACTACTTGTGCCCGAGTGGGCCAAATAGCTTGATGAGATTCGAGGCAGCAGAGGTGGATAGCAGGGGTGTGAAGCATGAAGTTGTGAAGGCAAAGTCCGGACCTGGAATGATCCACATAAGATGCTGTGACACCGACAAGTACTGGACTTTGGGTTTGACGACAGGCTTACCAACCTATGTTGCTGCACAGGCTGACCAACCAAGGGAAGACTCAAGAGGACCTTGTACGTTGATCATGCCGTCCCACAACATCAAGAACGGTGTTAATGTCGTCAATTTACAATGTCGAAGCTTGGGGGACTGGTATTCAATATATAGAAACACTGACGGATATATCAATGCTAATGGAAATGGCATAGAGGACTTCATTATAACAGATTGGGAGTCATTGCCACCTAAACTGCCGCAGGGACCATCCGATGGTGATCAAAATACGAATATCGGAGGTCGTGTATCAATTGGGAACACGACTATTGGACGTGATGTATCAATTGGATACACGGATACCGGAGCTACTGTATCGATTGGGAGCACAAGTATCGGAGGTGGTGTAACAGTTGGAAACACGAATACTGGTGGTAATGTATCGATTGGGAACTTGGATATCGGTGCTGGTACGCTGGTTGGACGTGGTTCATCGATTGGGAACATGAATATTAAAGGTGGTGTATCCGTTTGGAGCTCTGCTCCTAACGTCAAGGACGAAGACCAGGCCTGCAAGTGAAGCCATGATAGAAGAACCAAACGTGCTAAATCCAATCGTATTTTCCTGCCAGAGGTTATTTTCATCTTTTGTGCTTTATTTTCGTTTGTGGAACATTAATAAAACTGTAATAGTCTCTGTTATTTGAACTTTAATGGTATATGTTTTCTTTTTTTAAATTTATTCATGGTGCTTGGTAAATGCCTCGTCAGTAAATTGTACCCAATTAGTAACTAAACCTGCTGCATGCGAAGAATTAGACATGAAATCAAGCTTGGCCCATTCCGTCAGTATCATCAATCAATTAGCTAATACATAGGTCATAATGTTGTATTTGTTGCGCTTAATTTTGATGGTTGTGATGGCTGATATTATTAATATATGTTAAAAAGTAAGCTTGATTAAGAAGGAAAAACATGTGTTTCTACTGTTGATTTGGAGGCTTGGAGATAAACCACATATCTTGAATTTGTAGTTACGTGATTGCAATTGCTTTGAGTTAAGTAATTGTAGTTATGTGTATTATGCCTATAAAAGGGAGTATGATTGTGTGTTGTAAAGTGTGGAAAAATTAATAGAAGAGAAAGAGAGAGTCAGACAGACGTGGGAATCCCCTTTGGGGGATTTACCACCACCAGTAAAGTAGTGTTTGTGTGTTGTCTAGAGTAATTTTGTGTAATGTCTGAGTAAAGATCAATAAAATTCTTTGAAATTCTCTTATTTTCCCAACAATAAACTCATTTGGCTTTCCTTCATGCCTACAGCCTTCTCATGACACATCGCCTTTAACTCCCATTTAACATCCAATAACTTCGCAAGTCCTAAAACTAGCAAACGAGTATCGAAATCTAAGTAAAACACTAAACGCACGTAACAAGAATAAACTAATCACGCCCTTTACGTACGTAGTGTTTAGACAGTGTAAAGTGTATTTTTTTTTTTTTTTTGATCGGCAACAAAAATAATATTAAAGGGTATATCGAGGGAAAGCCAAAAACTAAGCACAAAACAAAGCAAAGGCCGGGAAAAACAAAAACAAAAGAAAAAAAAAATCCAAAGAAACAAAAGAGGAAACACAATTAGGCTCAAATGGACGTAGACAGGGTAGATCAGCCTACTCTTTCACACAACTACCGGAGGTGGGGTATCAAATGGGAACATGAATACCGGAGCTGGTGTATTGATATGGAACACAAATATCAGAGCTTGTCGATTTGTCGGCAATACAAAAACTAGAATTGGTCCATCAATTTGGATCACGTATGTCTCGGATCTGTTATGCAGGACTGCAGCTTGAAGGTGGTTTAATGATTGGGAACACGACTATCGGTCGGGAACTCGGCTCCCGATGTCAAGGACAAGGTCGACAAGTAAAGCCGTGATAGCGATAGATGAACCGAATGTGCAACATGTGATCGTATTTTCCCACAGCATTTATTTTCATCTGTTGTGCTTAATTTTCCATTCGTTTTTCGATAAAGTCCTAATAGCATCTTGTGACTTGAACTAATGGCATCAATGATTCTTAATTGGTAATTTTTTTTTTTTTTTTTTTTGACAAGGAAATTGTAGATTGTCCATTATCACAAGATCAGGTTACAAGAAACAGATTACAATCACACAATAACCAAGAAAACCTGGACTACGATGTGCCAATAACGCACAAACCCAATCCGACAACGGAACAACGCTATGCCAACCAAGCAAGGATAACCACGAACCGATCCGGGGATGTTGCCATTTCTGGACATTACGATCCCCACCAAACACGGCCGTGGCCGGCAAGCGCACTACAAACAATCTACAACTCCGGCAACAGAGAACAACTCCGGCCAACAACAACAACGAAAAACGAAAATACACTTTATTTCCCACCAACCCACCCACCGGATCTGGGAAAACCAGACCGGGACACACCATCCGGATTGGGGAAACCAACCGGGAACAACAAAAAACACCCTAACTCACCCATCTCCTTATTAGCTCCACCACGGACCACATCAACCGGAAGCCTGAAAGTAGATCAAGGAGGAGACGGACCGAAACAACCCTCGGACCAGCGGCCGGAGCAGCTCACCCGCCGGGGCTCAGCTTCACTTGAATCACCACAGGGCGGGGATATGATGACCGGAGGGGGAAGATGGAGGAAGGGGAGAAGGGGATCAAAAAAACGAAAAGGGGAGGGGGGAGAGGCGGAGGAGGAGGAGCCTCCTCCCCCCTAGCGGAGAAGACCAGATCTGGGGAAGTTTCGGGAGGCAGAGAGGTTTTAGAGAGAGAGAGGAAAGGGAAGAATCTCGGCTTTATGTATTTTTTCTTAATTGGTAAATTAGCTACTGAATGTAGCACAACGATGTTTGTGGGTATTATTTCTATCAATCCTCATGAGATTTCACTCGTTCTTGAATATCGCCTAGTGATTTAAATGCCTTATTGCATATTTCACATCCAATCCTACTTAACTATTTCCCGAAAGCTTTTACTTTAACTGAATGGTTAGCACAACGATGTTTGTGGGGATCATTTCTATTAAAGTCTGATGAGACTTCACTCATCCCCGAAGATCGCCTAGTGGTTTAAACGCCTTGTTGCACGTTTCACATCCAATCCTACTAACTATTTCCCGAAAAAACATTACTTTACCATTTGTTCTTAATTTTTCTTGTGTACAATTTGTAGTAGTTTCTGTGATTTGAACTTCCATGATATCTTCTGTGTTTGTGTGCAAAGAATTAGACATGAATTCAAGCTTGACCCATTCCTTCAGTATCATCAGTCAATTAGCTAATACATAGCTCATAATGTTGCATTTGTTTCGCTTAAGGCTTAATTTTGATGGTCGCGATGACTGATATTGTTAGTTATACTTAAAGAAAGACTGCACCAAATCCGTACTGTCTATCTGCCCATCAATTTATGTTTTTGTTTTAAGCAGGTAGCCCACGAAAAAATACATAAATAAAATATATGCTGCATAAAGCCGATGATGATCGTCGTGACAAAAACTTCATTGATTGATAAAAGCTATAAGCTTTAATAGTATGTTTAAAAAAATTTATCTTTCTTTGGTTTTATCGAAGGTTCCTATTATTTTGTTTGGAAAGATTAGGCTGACATCACTCGAGGGGAAGTCATAGGCAAGAAGGCAAATGATCAGCTATTACATACTCCCTCCGTCCCAAAATTTCTGCATGTTTCCTTTTTTGGACGTCTCAAAGATTTGTCTATATCTTTTATATTATACTAATATTTTATATATTCAATATGGATCTTGTTTGATAGATCTCAATTAATTTTCTTTGGCTAAATGTTAAATGTTCTGCCCTTTGGCTCCGTTTGCTATCCCTTATAATTTTTCTTATTTTGCTTATTTGCTAAAAAAGATATAGGAGTATTTGTTAACAATTATGAATAGTAACTTATTTGACTTTTTTGGATTGACTAGAGATTTAAAAAGTTTCTTTCTCACTCAAATCATTATGATGCCTAATAAATAGTTTCCCTTCCAGTTTCATTCTAATCAACCAAACGCTTATCGGTGTTTTCCCGTTGGAACCATGAAATCTGATAGACTGGACTGACCAAAAAAGAGGGCAGAGCCTAAGCCAGTACGTGCTGTTGCACAAGGCAGCCCTAACTGCTGATTGGAAAACCGTCGCCGAATTCTTGGACCAGGAACCCAATGCAGTTGATCAACCAATCACGTGGTGCTTAGAAACGGCTCTCATCGTTGCTGTCCGTTTGGCAAAGCGAAATCCCTTTATAAAGGAGCTAATGCAGAGGATGGGGCAGAATGTAGCGCAAAAAGACATATCGGGGGCCACCGCCCTCCATGCGGCGGTGGACGGTGGCAACATAGAGGCGGCGGAGTGGCTGTTGGAGAAGAATTCTGAATTGGCCAACATTAGGGACAATTATGGAACACTTCCCGTTCATGTGGCGGCTGGACTTGGGAATAGGGAGATGGTTAATTCCTTGTTGAAAGTTACTAAGAACCTGTCTGAGAATGAATCGGGTCTTAAACTCTTGCATTCTCTGGCTTCCAGTGGACTTTATGGTGAGTAATAAATTCTGTTTTACTTGGCAATTATGGTGACTTTATGAAGACATCTTAGACACACAATTATGTTTAGAAATGAAATAATTGAGGAAAATGACATTATGTATGATTTTGGTTTAGTTAATCCTGGATTAATTATCTATAAATCCCTTCAACTCTGATCACATGAATTCCACTTCAATCTCCTTTGCCTTTCACTTTGAATAAAATTGACCTGCTTTTGATTTGCGTTCCAATACTGCCCCTCCCTGGACTTCGGTCCAATTTTTAGACGGGAAATTCGCTTATGATTGGGTGGAATGTCGAATTCCAAATAGGTCATGTGCCAGTCACGTGCGTATTTTCTGTCTAGAAATTGTACGGAAGGCTAAGGAAGGACAACATTGAAACTCAATCAAAAGTGGAAGGTCAGGTTTGTTCAAATTGAAAGGCGAAAGACAGAAGTGGAATGCACATGAATTCTGGAGGGATATATAGGAAATTAACCCATTAAAAGGAAACGCAGCACGTATAATTGTTGGCATTTGAAGAATGAAAAAATTAACAATCGATTTCTACTTGGTAAAATTGGACAGACATTGCTTTAACATTTCTTCAGAGCAACCCAAAGTTAGCATCCATGGAACCCTCCCCATTGCTGGTAATGGCTCAAAAGCGCTCTTCGTTCCTTAGCGGAACCTGCTTGAACTTCTGGGAGCGCTTAATCTATTCTGGTTAGTGTCTTGATGTCTTCATTTTGAGAAACCACGGCATACATAGATTCTGCACTCTATGCTATGCTTAAATAATGTTTTGCAATGTCAATTGTCATGTAGGCATTCCTTTGAAATTGGAAGACATTGCAAACCACCCTAACGAAAGGAACATTGAGAATCCTGCCAAATGGGTTGTTTCCGCTCTGACTTATGGTGAGACATGAACCTCGAATTTCCTTCTACCATTCGTAATTAGCCTGGGCTAGCTCATGTGATAAAGAGCATCAAAGGCTTATGTGGCACTGTATTATCGGACCATATAAAATGACATCTCATCCATTGCCAACGATATAGTTCCACCTAAGTAGGTTGTGCATATTGTGGTGGAAAGCCTGTAGTGAGTTTGTAGTAAACTCACTCACTACGAGGGTGTAGTGAGCCATCATGGCCGTACATTTGACAATTAACGGTTCAAATTATTTTACATGTGAAATCATTATCTTTACGTGAAGAAAATGTAAAGGTAATCTGAACTGTTGATTGCCAAAGTGACGACCGTGATGGCTCACTACATCCCTGTAGCATAGTTTTGACTATCGGCTCCTACATATTGTATTGCTCAGTTCATCTCGGGATTTGGAGACTCCGACACGGATACGTATCATACCATATTGGCCGATACGTCCAAAAAGTTAAAAAATTCAGGACCGCTACACCCGATTCCCGCGACGTATCGTTCGATACGCTAGTTCTCGATACACCGGTACCGCAACCCATGCTGCCCTCGATACTGCTATTTAAAACTATGGCCTGTAGTGAGCTCGAGTCACTTGACCGATACTTTTGTGTACATCTGATTTTGAAATTTTATTTATGCAGTGATGCAAAAGTTGAATGCACTTTTTTGGGATGTCGCCGGAAAACTTGGTAGGGATCGATTCACTATACGTGAAACAATTACGCCGTTACATGTACATACATTCGCGTATATATGCAGAATCAGCCTTCATTACTTTCATTTGCAGTGCCACCAATTGAATCCGTTCAGAAGACGAAAATGATTCACCACCAAGCACTCAATCTCGTCAAATGCCTTTGCGAGGAGGTAGTGAAAATCGACTACCCGAATGCTGCAGAAATCTTCACAGAGCCTTTGAGGAACGCGACGTGCCTGGGGATCCATGAGATCGTGGAGGAGATTTTGGAGTCGTTCCCCAGAGGAATTCACTTGAGGAGCGAGAAGAATCAGTCCCTCTTCCACCTCGCGATCGTGTACCGTCGGGAGAAGGTTTTCAACCTCATCTATCAAATCGAGGAGGACCGGCGTGCGTTTTTGTCAATACCAGATGCGTCGACAAACAATGCGCTGCACTCAGCTGGGAACTTAGCACCGCAACAGCAACTCTTGCTTCGAGCAAGTGTTGCTGGTGCGGCTCTGCAGATGCAGCGTGAGTTACAATGGTTTAAGGTAATACTTAAAACTTTCGAGACCTAATAGAGTATGTTTGTACTGTGTACTATGTAAAGAAATTGAATTATTTTTATGTTGTTTTTTTTCGTACTTTTGTCATTGTCTTTTTTGTTTAATTTACTTTCTCGATTCTTCTTATTACTGTAATATTTAGTCTTCATGTTACCCGGAAAAATAATATTGTTTCTCTTATTATGACTTTTGAGCTTTGTATGTAATAAGAGATTTTTTAGACTATTAGGGCAAAAAATAAATGCTGAAAAAGTCAGAAAAGCCGATAAGGGAACAGGGCCTTATTCAAGTGCCTTGTAATGATTCTCTCATTCCTGATTGATCCACTTCTAAATGCAGGAAATAGGAAAGTTCATATTGCCCCAAGCCAAAGAACACATGAACGCAGACGGAAAAACCCCTCAAGAAGTATTCACAGAGACACACAAGGACCTGGTCAAAGAAGGAGAGCAGTGGATGAAAGACACTGCCACTTCCTGCACTATCGTGGCGGCCTTGGTCACAACGGTAGTATTTGCAGCCGCCATCACCATCTCAGGCGGTTCCAACAGTGACAACGGTCTCCCATTCTTCTTGGAAGACCGAGCCTTCACCTTGTTCGGCGTATCTGACGCGCTTGCCCTGTTCTCCTCATCCGCTTCCTTGTTGATGTTCTTGTCCATCCTCACGTCGCGCTATGGGGAGCAAGATTTTCTGTATTCCTTACCCATGAGATTGATTATTGGGCTAGTGACTCTATTCCTCTCCATTATATCCATGATGATTGCATTTAGTGCGACATTAAAAATTGTGTTCGGGGAAAAAAGGGCGTGGATTGTTATTCCCGTGGCTATTTTATCCTGTGTGCCCATCACGCTGTTTGCATTGCTACAATTTCCGTTGCTCCTTGATATGGTCAAGTCCACTTACTACCCAGGCATATTTAGAAAGCAGAGTAATCGCATTCTGCACTAAAGGGAAGACAATAATGAGGTCAGTTAATTTACATTTATCTTTGAAGCTATAGATTTATGTATTCATTAGTCAGATGCTCTAGATCATGAATGAAGAAAGGGTGGTAATGAGCAGAGTAATTGATTTGGATCTCTAAATTTGCTCTCTGATGCTTTTATTAGCTCAACCACAAAATCGTTGGAATATTTGAGATTCGCCAAATGTGTGATTCTGTAGAGAGGTAGGAAAGAGATTGTGGCAAAGTTGAACAAAAAAGGAGTAGAAAGAGGCACAAATGCTAAAGTTGCATATGTGAGTTGTTATAAGCCTATTCTCGAACAGTTGTGGTTTTATTCCAACCCTATTAAAATTTTACTTACCAACGTTATAATCGGAATTGGAGTCATATTTGATCTTGGCGCGATGTGGTGTGGCTTGTTGGATAGGAAGAGTTTCCAGCACTTGGCGTTTTATTCATGAGATAGTGTCCGCCAATAGACCAACGGAGCTGAGCGTAATATAGTATTTTCATACCCGCCTTATCTCCTTCCCATTTCACAATAGGAAATTATGTTTGCACCCCCAATGCATATTTTCTCATGGTTTGAGTCATGTATTATTTACCTTCACGAGCATTTATCTGAAAGGACATTTGAGTGAAATCAGTACACCTATGCCCCAATTACCCGTCCTTCTTTCCTTCTTTTCATGCACCTACCTTACAAGATCATCTTCCTTCCGAACCCAATCCTCATCTCCTAACCAAAACCTACGTCGTCATGACACCTCCTTATGAAATTCAACTCTTCTTGTGGCAACTTTCCCACGATTATTATCTTCCTGTGGGTGAATTGCACCTTATAGATTTCTTAAACACTTGTCATGATGACTTAAAAAATAATCTATATGTGCCTGTAATTTTTCTTGAGCAATAAATGAGCGCATGAGAGCAGTAAAAGTTATTTTGGGCAATAGGTAAACCGAGGTCCGCAAATTGGTTTGATCCATTGGACTTTTGATAGGCATGATCCTCAATTTCTTGAAACCGCTAGTAATGTTCATTCCTGAAATTCTTTTGAAACCGCTAGTAATATTTGAGATTCGTCAAATGTGTGATTCTGTAGAGGGGTAGGAAAGAGATTGTGGCAAAGTTGAACAAAAAAGGAGCAGAGAGAGGCACAAATGCTAAAGTTGCATATGTGAGTTGTTTTTAGCCTATTCTCGAATAGTTGTTGTTTTATTCCAACCCTATTAAAATTTTACTTACCAACGTTATAATCAGAATTGGAGTCATTTGATCTTGGCGCGATGTGGTGTGGCTTGTTGGATAGGGAGAGTTTCCAGCACTTGGCGTTTTGTTCATGAGATAGTTTCTCCACTATGTAATGCTTTCTTTTCGTGTCATGTGCAGAATATTTTGATTTCATGTCACAAATATACGAACATTAGCTAGTCTATCAACTTCATTTCAAAAAATATACTTTGTGGTGATGTACCCCTTCAAAGCTTTGATCTTTTCTCTTATTTTCCCATCATGATCATGCCTCAGTTGGCTTTCCGATTAAATTAAGACAATAGCAACCTACTTGAAGGTTTGCTACAGGCACTAACACTTGTACCAATAATTGCACAAACTCTCTCACATGAAATATATGGGGCTCACATATTCTATGTGAGAGAGTTGGTGTAATTGTTGGTGCAAAATGTTAGTGTCTCTATCTTTTCCCGCCCACACAATAACGTAAATCAAGTAGGTAAACCTGGTCTCGTAACCAAAATAACTCCCTCTATAACTCTTAACTGTCCTAAGGTAACGAAATTCCTTCATAAATAAAGTAGGTAAACCTGGTCTCGTAATCAGAAGGACTTTTTTTTTTCTAATCCACGTAGGACTTTCTCTTTGGCGTTTATGAAACTGATCATGCATTATGGTCGACCTTAGATATCTACTAATGATTCCAAACATGAAGCCCAAAAAAAAACACCCAAATCTTTGTGCCAATAGGCATCACGTATATATGTAGGAGTAGTTGGCTTTATTTGGGACAGGGATTAAAGGTAGATTTATGCCCCCTTTATTTATTACGCGGGTGGGAGGTTGTGTTCGAGATTGTGTTCGTAGTATTACTCAATCCTTATTTTCTGTATATATGTGCTTGTGTTCGAGGTTGTGTTCGTAGTATTACTCATTCCGTATTTTCTCAAGCATTGATTTTCTACCACATAACAATCTACAAACTTAGACAGCCAGGAAAGTTATAGGAGTATTGATTTTCTCAAGCATTTTGTTTTCTCAAGCGTCACAAGCTCTATTAGTAGGATAGGCCAAAAAAAATTCAATCCAACAAACCAATAGAGAAAGCTTGAATTCTCAGAACCACGCTACTTTAGCATGTGAATATCCTTCAAATTTGCTCTATGGTCAAAGCATACGCATGAACCGAGAGGTAACTACAATTTGTCATTGTACTTAGCCTATGATGCACGGACACGGACACGGGAACACGAAAATTCTAAAAAAATGGAGATACGGACACGGCGGGGGACACGCCACTTGCATATTTATTTATTTATATTATAATAGAAAATGCAAACAAAATATGACATCCATAAGTTCAAACATAAGTTCTTCAAACAAAACAAGACATCCATAAGTTCAATACATGGTTCAAAGTTTTGAGTAATTATAAATTTACCGTAGAAAAATTTAAAAAATTTCAAATTGAAACCCGCCGTGTCCCCATCCGTGTCCCCTACCCTCTCATGTGTCCCCGCGAAAAAATTTAAAAGAAATTGGGACACGCCACGTGGCATGTCCCATACGTGTCCCCGTCGTGTCCCCACCGTGTCGCCGTATCCTCGTGTCCCATACGGCGATACGGCGTCTCCTAGAGGTGTCGGTGCTTCATAGTACTCAACTCAAACCATAAAAGGGACCTATATAACACAAGCAATGCCCTTCAAAAAAGCCCTTCAAATACTTTCAGTATCCTTAAAGACTTTTTGAGACAGAATAAATGTTGAGCTCCTATAAACTTAAATCCCCAAAAGGACTCAAAGCAATGAGTTGAGACCTAACCCCCATAGGACATGAGCTTATTAGCGGAGGACTGCACCTTAGCCAGATTTTCTTCTTCAGGACTAGGCAATCAGAATGCTTCAATCTGGAATTGATCAAAGGGACTCCCAAATATTTGACTAGAATCTGTCTCAGCTGGACCTTCATTTCTAATGGCACCCCAACATAAAATACAATACTCTTGGCCAAGCTGGGATCCGGGTTGTAATCCCAGAATAGCCCAGAATAGACCTGGGTTGTAAGCCCAGAATATCTGCCAACCATCTCTTGAATCAGGAGAATAATATCTATGATAGACCTGTCTTTTCTTAAGGCCGACAGATTTTTTCCAATAATGGTAGGCAGCAAACCTTGGATTCTATTACCAAAAACACCTTAGAAATACATTTGTAAGGGACATTACTGAAAAGGGAGCAGATACCTTAGGGACAAGAGTAATGGCTTTAGAGTCCCAACTCCCAACAAGAAAGCCACTGATGAAAAAGTACCTAATGGCCTAAGGGAAATCTGTGCCAACAACATCCCAATTATCTTGATAGAACCCAGATCTGGACCCATTAGGCCCTGGAGCCTTCTCCTTTTTAATGGATTTAAGGATTGCTCTAATTTCTTCCTTTGAAACAGGCCCGCTAATGTACGGAAGCGGTTTCACATTGTTTATGTACGGAAGCGGTTTCACATTGTTTCGGCAGTTAGAAACATTCAATGGCCTCTCTCCACTTATGGAAAGTAGTATATACACCACATGCCTGCAATAATTAAAATTTCGGCCAAGAAGAGGAAACAAATACCAATTTGGTAGCATAAGTCATAAACACGTAGGTGCAGAATTTCCATTGATCGAAACTATTAGCTGCATGAGGGTTTTGATAGTGCTTCCTGTCCAGAAAAAATTGCTCGAAGTAATGAAAATGACAACTACTAGTAATCTACACTAGTGTAGAAACTTACATTTTCCAATTGCACATATCAAAGTGCAAAACTGTTGGATCAACTGCAATTGTTCACTGTTGAAACCTCATAACAAAAAAAATATATATATTCCATAACTACTAACTTTTTATCTTGGAAAGTACTGAAGAGGAGAGAATCGTTTTCCCTTGTGATGCTGTAGTGTGAAGACAAGAAGAGAAATAAAATGTCGAACATAATGGCATGACATTGGATGGAGTTCGGCGTTCGGTTCCCAAGCCAATAGGAGAAGAAAGGCGTGAGCTTGCGTCTGCTATAATCAGATTATTCTATTTTCCATTTTACCTACATCAAACAACCATCCTCATGAGGATTAAGTGCAATTTGATGCTCTTGCCAAACCATCCTAATACCAATTGGTGCTACTCCTAGAGTTCAATTGATTTGATTTAATAACACCCGACTTCATCATTTGTCTTACTACACACGGCGCCCCTCCTAACCTGCTCATACTTTGACAATGTTATATTGTGGGCTCATGTGCAGCTGAGCTACTCAAAAATATCTAGAAAGTGCAATCAAATAGCTCTCAACTTGAGTAAACAAATAAAATATCAAAAGGCAAAGCACTAATTGAAACCGATGGAGTTAAATTAAAGACATCAAGCAGACTGAAGCTCAGAGTTTACCTGGCCATTTATGACCCCACCAACTTTTTCAGTCCCTCATACCACTTGACCATCCTGGACTTCACATAATCAGCTTCATTTTGATACCTTACTCTATGAAAATCATGACCAATTTCAAAACTTTTAGCTTGCAGCATTTTTAAGAGTGAAAAATGCACAACAGAAGAACAGGGCACCCACCGGCCTCTTTGAAGCAAAGTACCAAGGGCTTGTTGACAAATGGAAAAAAAACATTTTCCATTCTCCACATCCTCGCATGGTGCAAGCCCAGCGTTTGCACTCGTAGTCAATCAACCGATACTCAAAACACATAGCAAATAATATATTATCCACCGTTTTCCTGGTGGCACTCAAGAGTACTTGAAGATTGGGTGATTAAAACCATGCACATACCTCAAGCTTTTCTTAACTTAGCATCTAGTCTCTGTTCTAACAATCTGTCAGAAATGTTGAAAACTATGACGTATCCTCCCATTTGTTCTGATCTTCGACGGAGAAAGGGACTTCCCAACCAATTTACGAGATCCAGCCATAACTCCAATTGTCTTGTGCTGCAAGGTGCCGGCTGTGGCTTGAGGCCTATATAAAGATTAGTCAAAATTGTGAAGATTGTCATATAAAGTCTATTAAAAATGAGGGGATATTTTGCTTGGTATGCATAGCCATGAAATAGCATTTTGCAGAACATTACAAATTGTAAGCCTAAAAACAACCCTTGACCAATTTTTGGTACAAGACTTGCACAAAGTGCTTCCCAGGTTCTTGTTGAGGCAGGACTGCAACTCATAAAATAAGGCTGGGAACAACAAGGCTGGAAGAGTACCCACTCAGTGGGGCATATATATACCATCTGATGCAGTGGAGGAGCTTCTGTCAAGTACTTAAGGATAAACTGCGAATAAACCAAGGACTAAGTTACTTTGTGACAGATAAAACCTGAAACACTACATAGTTTCTTCTTAGAACCAAAGATAAAATAAAACAAATTAGTTGGGGAATTAGAACTCTTCATCTTAAAAAGGTCAAATTAGTTGTGGAATTAAAGCCACAGGTGTTCGGTCCAAACTCCAAACTAACACATTAACAGTATCATTCTTCCAAGTACCTTATCATTTTTTTTTGAACTTACAAACAAACATCTACATGCAATCAAGCTAGAAACAGAAAGGAACATGTTATACATGTAAATAGAAAAGTTCTAAAAAAAAATGCTGCAAGAGACAAAGCAAACTGAAAAAAAAAATGCCAATAGATTAAATATGCAATCTCTCTTAATCCATATTTCTAGCTCCCTATTTCAAACTTCAGCACATTGCAACGGCACATTAGGATAAAAGAATAAACTACGACTCAAAAGAGTAAGACTTTGATAAGGCCATAATCAACCCTA
>JAXBDA010007127.1:7015-18557 GCA_036023075.1 Gaultheria prostrata
CATGGAGAGTCCATCGGAAAAAACATGAATGACCCCTCGTGGTCGATTGAATTACCGGGACTGCCATTGCTCACTGGTGGTGACCTTCCCTCTTTTTTACTTTCTTCAAACACTTTTGATTGTGGTCTTCCATTATTTAAAGAGCATTTTGATGTACTTGATACCGAAACAAATCCCAAAGTACTGGTAAACTCCTTTGATGCTTTGGGAGTCTGGGGCTCTAAGAGCAATCGAGAAGCTAAACTTGGTCGCTGTTGGACCTTTAATCCCATCAGCTTTCTTGGATGGAAAGGATCCGTTGGACTCTTCTACAGGAGGAGATGATCAGTATTCAAAAGACTACATCGAATGGATGAATTCAAAGCCTAGTGAATCTGTGATTTACGTAGCGTTTGGAAGCTATGCTTCTATAACAAAGCAACAAATGGAGGAGATTGAACGTGGGCTGCTGGAATGCGGGAGACCGTTTTTGTGGGTGGTAAGAGAAACAGAAGATGGGAAGTTGAGTTGCAAAGAAGAACTAAATCAACAAGGGATGGTAGTGCCGTGGTGTTCTCAAGTGGAGGTGTTGTCACACCCGTCGGTTGGGTGTTTTGTGACTCATTGCGGGTGGAATTCGTCATTGGAGAGCTTGGTTTCCGGGGTTCCGGTGGTGGCTTTCCCGCAGTGGTCCGACCAAGTGACGAATGGAAAACTTATTGAGGATATTTGGAAAACTGGATAAGAGTGACAAGAAATGAGGAAGGAATTGTAGAGAAGGGTGAGATTAAAAGGTGCATAGAAGTGGTGATGGGAGGAGATGAAAAGAGAAGCAATGCTAAAAAGTGGAAGGATTTGGGAAGAGAAGCTGGAAAGAAAGGTGGATCGTCAGACAAGAATCTTAAAACTTTTGTTGAGCAGGTCCAGGCTAGTTTGGTAAAATAAACAATGTCCATGGAAACTGCTCTAGAATAAACAATGTTTGTGAGCAATTTATGTGTCTTTAAGAATTTAATCTTTAATATTCTCAATTGTCAGGTCACATTTCAAGTTGTCTCAAGATTCCCTACTACATAGGAGTGGCTACGGGGCGGGGCGGATTTTACCATACCGACCCTGACCCAAAAATATAGTACCGACCGGGTAATTACACATACTTCACAATTTCCTCTTGGCACAATTGTAGTTCATTGTGATCAATCGTTCTATGTTTTGGATCAGAAGACAGATCTGTGTCTCTAACCATGATTTTTTGAACTTTTCGGCATCAACTTAAATGAGCTAATTGAAAAGGATAGAAACTTTACACACGGAAGTGCATATGGGCAGAGAGGTATAGATTTATAATTCTTCTGTCCATTTTTAAATGTGCAATTTCATAATTCCAACTTATGAAATATACATTATCATTACATGTTTCACATCAACTTTTACCTTTGCTTTTCAAAACTATCCTCCAATATTCCCTATTAATTCTTCACTCATTAATTTTTTAAAAAGACAAATAATACTCTCTCCGTCCATTTATAAGTGTGTAGCTTTATAATTCCAACTTATTGAAGGGATATTATTATTACAATTTTCACATTAACTTTTAACTCCACTCATCCAAAATTATTTTTCACCTTTACCCATCAACGTTTGAAAAGGACAAAATAATACTAGTAATTGTGTATACTTGTATCATTAACTTTTCAAAATAACCACTTATTAAGGGACAACCTAAAATGGTATACTCGACTATTAAAAAGGAACAATGGGAATTGTACAAATTTTTAGCCATTAACTTTTCTAAATGGACATTTATTAAGAGACCGTCCAAAATGAAATACTAGACTATTATTTGGTGAAGCAAAAAGTATATCTCATGGGCGGGTATTAAGGGGGTCTGTGGAGCGCCAAGGCCTCTCCTAAAAAAAATCGGGTAAATAGCAAAAACACTCCCTCATCTATCACATTTTGGTAGCTACACCCCCTCCATCTATAAAACTCAGCACTCACACCCTTTCATCTATCAACTGTTAGCAGGGAGACCACCTCCACGTCATTTCTGTCAAACACTTTCCATCTCTCATCCAATTCGATCAAACTCATCTCTCGTAAATAGAAAAATGTGTTTCCTCCTTTCTCCTTTCTCTCGATGAAATTGAAGGCCATGAAATCAAACCCTAATCGATCGATAGTCCATCTCTCCTCCAATCTCGATCTCTGACCTCTCCCTCGCCCTGTCTCTGTTACTCAATCTCTGACCTCCCTCCATTCTCGATCTCCGAGCACCACATGATGATATACTCCATCACAAACCATACAAATTCGTGAAGTGTAACAGGTACTGTAACATTTTTCGAAACTCAAACCATACGAGTAGGGTTCTTATAGCATTTTTTGTATTGGATTTTGTTCCAATCAATTGCTTTTGGATTTCTAGGGCTTCGGTAAAGGGCTTTGTGCCTTTTTATTTTGTTTAAATAATTTAAAGCATGTGTGTTACTGAAATTGGGTATTTAAGCATTGTTTTATTGAATTGTTTACCATATTCATGTACTGTGGTCCGTCCTCAATTTCTTATGTTAATTTTAAAGCATTTGTTTTACGCTTTGTTCACTTATTTTATACTTTTTCATGGTCGATGGAGGAACCCAATGTCTGTGGAAGCCATTTGAGAGATATGGGTAAAGGAGAAACGGGGGGGGGGGAGAGAGAGAGAGAGAGTTTTCCCCTCAATCTAGGTTTGGATGGCTGTTTAATGGAAGAAAAAGCGGAGGGAAATTATCCCTCCAAAATGAGAGGGTACTGTGGACGGTCGGAAAAACCGGCCCACGCGGTTTGTGGTTGGAGAAGAAAAGAGGCGAAGTAAGGGAAAAGAAAATTTTAGAGTCGCCACCCGGGGTTTAATTTTTGGAAAAATGTTTGGTACCCGAGGAACTGTTTAGAAAAATAATGACTCTTTTTGTGCCGCCGCTGAAAAAGGGTTTGGTCTACGAAAAAATAGAGATTTGGGTTCGGGAGCCAGGTTACCCGCGGGGAAGGTTTTCTTTGAAAAATGCACCCCGCGTGCCCGGAATTTTCCGGTCTTTACTAAATATTTGTGGGATTTTTTTTTGAAGAGATTTTATTAAAAAAAACTTTATTCAAATAAACAGTTTATATATAAAACAGTAAGAAATAATACGTTAAAGAAACAAATAAATTACATAATGGACGAATTGATATCAAACGACATAAAATAATAACACGAGAGGATGTAAATGCATGAAATGAAAGTAGAAGGGGGTCAAATTGCAATTAGACCCCTGATTGTTTCAGGAAACAGAGCACAGAAAACCGAAAACAGAGCATAATAATTCATTTCGCCACTGACACCGTACGGTGTCCAGATATGCACCGCGCGGTGCCTGTGCCGAAGCCGCACGGTGCCGCTGTGTAAATGTTTTCCAAACTTTGCCTTCTGATCAGTGATAAAAAAGGGGAGTTTTTCTGATGTAAAATCACGGTTTTGCAACTGGAAATCTTTGGAAAGATTAAAAATGTACCTCTAAGTCGAGCAAATGACGGAAAACACATTGATTGTGTACCCGTTGTTACTCTTGAGGTCGAAATAATTCACGGATTATTTCGTTCGATAAATAATACGTTTTGTTAAATCCAGGGGAGGTATGAAACCATTCTGGATTCAACAAAACGAATCCCCTCAGTAGAATCAAACTTGATTTTGTAATCAATGCACGTTTTATACCTTGAATTGGTTGAGCCGAGAATGGGATTTTTGGTTTACTGGAGTGATTTTGCGAGTGATTTGGAGTAGGTGATGACGGGTTTAGGTTTCAACAGAAGGGCGAGAGAGAATTCTCAAGGTGAGAGGAGAGGTTTAATGAAGATTTGCCTTTCACTGGAAAATTTCTTTGGTCAGTCTTGCTCGTGAAAAAAAAATTCGCTTTCGCAACCGTTCGACGATGGTGGGTATATATAGACGAAGGGGTGTCGTGCCTCTCTCACAAGGGTCACAAGGGTGAGATTCTTACGACCAAATGATGAGCTACAGTAGTTTTTGCCGTACCATGCTACCATTTCTGAGCTGCTGGGAACGCGGGAATCATGGTGATGGGACAAAGGCACCGCACGGTGTGCAAGGCGATGCCGCATGGTGCAGAAAGGGACGCCGTGCAGCGTTAGGAGGTTTTTTTGGGCCGTGCGGTTGTGAGAAGAAAGCCGTACGGTTCAAGTATTTTTGGGGTTTTGGCTCTTTTGACCCGTTTGACTCGAGGGACCGTTTTCAAGGTATATTTTCCGTGCTATCATCATCGGGGATGTGCAAGTTATCAAAATTGGGGTGTCTACAGGTACACGTGTCTTAAATATGTTGTAATCCATTTTTTATCCAAATAATAGACGAAAATGACGCGGAGTAGGTCCCCAGCTAACGGTTGATAGATGAAGGGATGTGAGTGTTGAGTTTTATAGATGAAGGGGTGTCGCTGCCAAAACGTAATAGATGAGAAGGTGCTTTTGCTATTTAACCTGAAAAAATCATAAGATTTTCTTACAATAGTTTCATGCACTCAAATAAGATATGAGAATTTTTATTGTATGGAAATCAAAGCTCCGCACCTAAAAGTAGTTTATTTATTATTTACAAAAAAAAATTAATTAATTTTTGAAGGATTACTTCAGAATTTTTTATGTTGGCATGTGTGTCTAGTAAATCATCTAAGGGGTCATCTAAATGTGATTCGGTTAATGGTTTACTCGAAGGCAAATGTTAATGCCAAAACTGCTTTCGATTGTGCCAAAATTTCAATGCATAAAATGCTTGTACTTATGTGCAATGTACATACCTTTTATGCATGCATAAGTACAAGCATGTTATGCATTAGAATTTTGGCACAATGAATAGCAGTTTTGGTATTATCACTACGTACCCTACTATAAAAAATGATTGATTTAGTTTGTAATGCCCCGAAAATTAGGTACGTTAATAAATAAATTTTATAATTTATTTAACTAGAAAAGCAAACTTCATTAAAATTCTAAAGAAAACTTAATAACAATTTTTAATGGAAAGCTAAAAATTAGCTAACTTATACAACCGAGAGAAAAAACAATTGCCTAAAAATTTATACAATACTAAATGTTCAATTTACACAATAGACAAACTAACAAACTTGGGCTTGGGCCTACAGAATTTTCTATTTAAGGGCCGAACTAACTACAACATAACTTGACCCATTTACTCACTTGCATTTTATAGCCCAATTACATGCATAATTATTTTAGCCCAATTACAAAATACAAACAATTCATTAATTTTAACAATAGATATCCTCTAAGTTCATTCAAATTCTCCACCATTTGAATCACCACCCTTTTTGCCGTTGGAAAGCTTCATCAATTAATTCCCAATAAATCTTAATTTATTTCACTTAATTATGCAACTATATTATTGTATATCCTAATTACATTCCACTTAATTAGACAACTATATTTACATAATAAGGATCCACAAACTATTTCACAAGTAAGAATGAAGAAAACATAACCTGTCACAATGTTTATGATAGAAACTAACGTGGTATCAGGGTTATAGTGAGCCCATCCGGTCGTCCATCTCGACAATGAACGCTTAGATTTTAATCCAAACAATAAATGACTTGGATCATTCTGAGTTTAGATTAAATCCAAGCTGTCGATGTCGAGATGGACAGCTGGATTGACCTCACTACAATCCTATAGTGAGTTGCCTCAGCCCCTGCTTACGATAAAAACTAACGTGGTATCTTTAATTGGGGAAGTCAGCAAGACCCTTGTACAATACAAGTATCAAATCTTCTATGGCAGCTCATAATATGCATCAGGACAATAAATACAGCTCATGAAACATGTCAGCAATATCTATCCACCCAATTTAAAGGGCCATTCAATTTTTGCCACATTAAAACTTCTGAAAATACCTACTTATAAAATAGTGTATTACACTACCAAGCAATGTGAAACTGATTAGAATCGTTCAAGTTTTATGCGTTTGTGGGCTCCTTTTGCATCCAAAAAAATAATTAGAATCGTTCATTTTTTATATCTTGTCGAGTATGTCAGCCACGCATAAAATTAGTTTGATCGAATATCGATAGGCATACAAAAGAAACATATTTCTACAAGGAAAGTGAGAGGACCAAATAATTTGAAACTTAAAATTACCCATTCTCTCGTAGAAATCTGTTCATTTGTGTACCTATCAATATTTGATCAAGTTGATTTTTTACGTTAATGACATAATCGATGAGCTCAATTTGGACACACAAAAAAAAACTGGACCAAACTGGACACCAAAAAAAACTGAATCTGGACCAAAGCCTGTACAATGGGTGTGTGAGGTTCACTGGGATCTCAACCAAATAATTTGAGCGATTCATTAATTAATTTTGAATTTTTTTTTAAGTCACCCTGAACTACTCAATCAAGCGTCCAACCAACAGGCAACAAAGCCACTTCAACTCATAACCCCATTCTCAATGAACTTGTAGATAACTCTGAAACCCTTCAAATAAGCAGTAATCCCCAATTCCAAAACAATGGTAGATTAGTTGGTAAGGACTCCTCTAAGTAAGAGGAGATTTTGGGTTCAACTCTTCTTAACTTGTTGAGGTCACCCACAGGTGGCAGCACACCCGGCCTTGGTTTAAGTTGTATTTGAGCACTCAGTCAATCCGTTATGAACACTAATGAATCCAACTAATTCATAGATGAACGCCTAATATATTAGCTCGAACAAAACTCACACCCATAATAAAAGAGATATGAACAAAAAAAATGAGAGAAAAAGAAGAATTTGTAGACCTAGGTATTGTACTCTCCCTTCTCTCTCTATGTCCATTGCTGATGGTCTAAATGTAGTAAGTGTGTTTACGTAGACTAAATTTTTTGTATGTTAAGTTTAGCTTTTAGAATTATGGGAAAGCTTAAAACAATTCATGTTAATCATAAAAATCTTCCTTCGAATGCAAATCGGTGATAGAAAAATCTCCTTATATCGCCACAATGTCATTCAAAATTAAAGGGTACTAGTAAATTAATATGTTGGTTTAACGTTGACTTTAAAATATGAAACCTCTTCCAAAAAACTATATAATTATATTCCCTCCCCTCCATTCTTAAAAGATTATCCACTACGCAAGGCGATAACTTAAAAGAAGATTGATTTATGTTAAAATATGTTCTCATTTTGCGTAGTAAACAATATTTTTGGTACAGAGGTTTCGTTGTTGGTGGCACTATTTATACTAATATATGAAATTTGCTACATATATTGTTGGGTAATAGAGCTAATAGAGTTAGCGTAATTTCTAAACACTCTATTACAAATTCCTGAAGCCGCTACTGTGGCTGCACAAGATCTCATGGTTCTCATGGGGTATTGGATTTGCCCGGTCTATACGTGTAGCGGGGCGTACATAGACTTTGGGATTAGTCGAGGTGCATGCGGGAGGAAATTTGTTCACCCTTGCGAGGGTATACTCATTCTGTGACTCACATCGAAAATTAAAACCGTTCATTTTGTCTAGATTCATTACTGGACCACCCACCCAGTTGTCAAAAAAATAAAAAAAATAAATCCCAAAACAAGTTATTCTGCTTTAAGTAAACTCCATCCGCCCTGCCTCCTATAATCTCTTCCCCCCACCCACAAAAGCAAGAAGAAGAAATGGATGACTGTGTTCGACTCCTGCTGGTAACGTTTCCGATCCAAGGTCAAATCAATCCCAGCCTCCAATTCGCCAAGCGCCTTGTGAAAATGGGCGTCACTGTCACTTTCGTAACCTCTTTTTCCGCAATCAATCGAATTACCAAATCCGCCTCCGCTACACCACGAGGCTTGACCTTTTCCGCCTTCTCCGATGGACACGACGAGGAGTTGAAAATGGGCGATCCCCGTGGGGCCGAGCTAAGGAGCCGCTGGTCGAAAGCCGTAGCAGAATTCATCGAATCAGAGGCTAAACGAGGCCAGCCTTTTATTCATGTGGTCTACACCACATTTATCCCTTGGGTAGGCCAAATTGCACGTGTCCTTCACGTGCCGTCCACTTTCCTTTGGATTCAACCAGCCACCATCTTGGGTATATACTACTACTACTTCAATGGCTATGGGGATGCCATTCGGAACAATATGGAAAAACCCTCGTCGGCAATCGAATTACCGGGACTACCATTGCTCTGTGGAAATGACCTTCCCTCTTTTCTGCTTGATTCAAACACTTACGATTTTGCTCTTCCATTACTGAAAGAGCACCTGGATTTACTTGATGTCGAAACAAACCCGAAAGTACTTGTAAACACCTTTGATGCATTGGAGTATGAAGCCTTGGGAGCTATCGAGAAGATAAACTTGGTTGCTGTCGGGCCGTTAATACCATCGGCTTTCTTGGATGGAAAGGATCCGTCCGACACTTCTTTTGGGGGAGATCTGCTTGAGGATACAAAAGCCTATATTGAATGGTTGGATACAAAGGCAAGCGAATCTGTAATTTATGTAGCGTTTGGCAGCCTTTCTTCTATTGTGAAGCAACAAATGGAGGAGATTGCACGCGGGTTGCTTGAATGCGGAAGGCCGTTTTTGTGGGTGGTAGCAGAAATAGAAGACGAGAAGCTGGGTTGCATAGAGGAATTGGAACAACAGGGGATGATAGTGTCCTGGTGTTCGCAAGTGGAGGTTTTGGCACACCCTTCGGTTGGGTGTTTTGTGACTCATTGCGGGTGGAATTCGTCTTTGGACAGCTTGGTTTCTGGAGTTCCTGTGGTGGCTTTTCCACAGTGGTCCGACCAAGTGACGAATGGAAAACTTATTGAGGATGTTTGGAAAACCGGAACAAGAGTGAAACCGAATACGGATGGAATCGTCGAGGGTGGTGAGATCAAAAAGTGCATAGAGGTGGTGATGGGAGGAAATGAAATGAGAAGCAATGCTAAGAAGTGGAAGGACCTGGGAAGGGAAGCTGGAAAGGAAGACGGATCATCGGAAAAGAATCTTAATGTTTTGTTGAGGAGGTCAAGGCTAGTTTAGTAAAATGAACAAATGTTCTATGACACGAAACTTGTCTTTTTAAGTTTAGTCAAAATTGAATGATTACCTTCCCAATAATTTGGTTTAAAGTTTTTTCAATATTGTTTGGAATTTGTATTTTATCTGATGGAATGATGAAAAGAATAAAGGAAATTGGAAGTAGCTTCAAAACTGACTCAAACTCAAAAACGACTATTGCACTTTACGCGACAGGTTCACTCTCTAATAACTCATTAACTCAAAACTCAACTTAAGCCAGTTTCAGTGTCTCATTGAGTTTAAATCAATTTGTAGAAAGGTAATTTATATTAAAGGTTGAAAAACAAAAGAATGGAAAGAGTTCTTGCACAAGTGGAACGAGTAAAAGCTTTTTACACTTGCAGCCCGTTTGGATGGTGTATTAGTTTTAGAGAGATTAAATAGTAAGGGAGGATAAAATAGTCGGGAAGATTAAATAAGAAGGGTGGACCCACATTGATGTGATAGTTAAGCAGAGGAGATTAAATAGTCCACGGTTTGAATGGAGAATAAAAAAAGAGGGATAAAGAGGATGAATGGTGTAAAATCATGTCAAAAGACATATTTACCCTTTTCATATGCCCGTATTAGATTATGAATAAAATAAATCATATAATTTCAAAAATAATTAAAGTTATTTATTTTATTATTTGTTTAGCTATTTTTTTAAAATCCAGAAACAATAAAAAAAGTATAAAAAATAAAATTAGTAATTTATTTTATTAACACAGAATTTATAAAAAAAAACAAAAAATAACTACTAGTGGCAAAAAAAAAAACTGGACACGTGTATCACCTAGAAGGTTCTTTTACCCCACATGAAAAAACCATATGTACCCACAATCCACTCTCTCTATCTCTCTCTCTCTCTCTCGTACAGGAAAAAAAAATCATCACTTCCTCTTCTTCTCCGGTGAACTTGCAACTTGAAAGCGGAGGCTGAAAAACCGGCCAATAATTATGCCATTGTGGCTACGAAAAACTAGTAAGCGACCAGATCTATTTCTTGTTTGTTTAATTTTTGCAATTTTTCCACTTTGCCGGAAGTCACCGCTGTGCAAAATCTCAGCCGGAGCCAACTGGTTTGTAAAGGGGAAGGAGGATCTGGGAAAGGGCTAGGGCAGGGAAGTAATTTTGGCCGGATAAGAAGGCCGGACTAAATATAAGCACCCCTGCTTTTATTTAGGGGGTGCTTATATTTAGTCCGGCTCCCCCCTGGCTATTTAGCCGCCGGCTATTTAGTCGGGGGGGCATTTTTGCTTCCCAAACCATAGGCTAACTGTCAAATCAACCCCTCATCCGGCTGGATTCCTTCATCTGGCTTCCTTGTACACCATCCAAACGAGCCCTTGATGTCATAACCCCTTCGGGAACATCCGAGATAAAATTAGAAATGAACACGAAGTACTGGATAACTGCCTCATGTATGCACATGTGCGCAAACCGTGTGATAATCTCCCACTGGCATGAAGGAAAACGTGGAAATGTGCCGCACCGGCTAAGAGATTGGGTTGGCACTTCGCCAAACCGTGCACTGGACGAATCTCAGCGGTCTGAGTGCAATTTCCATTTTTTTTTCTTGGTAATTTTTCCTGTGCCTTGCAATTTCCCAAATTCAATTCACCGACAGAATAATTGACTATGCCCATCTCCTCTTACACTCATCAACTCCCCACATGGCCCACAATGAAATTTATCATTCCCAACATAAGGGCCCCCGTTCATGCTAAACGTGGTGCTCTATAATATTAAGAGATTTTTTTCGAAATATCCCTTAAACTATCACTCATTTCTCTACTTTATACCCGAACTTTCAAAATCCTTTATATAGTCGTTGAACTACCACCCTTGAAGTGCATGTGGTCCAAAATCTAACTTCCGTTAGTTCAATGGACGGAAAAGTACCCTCCAAAGGATAAAAACGTCATTCCCTATCTCTGGACATCAATTGGGGCCAATATTTCCACACTTCCCTCCAAATCCTGTCAACCCTTATACATTGCCCTTATATATACCTGTGGGATGGGAAAAGAAAAAACAGCTCTCTCCCTCTCTCTCACGCACACAGAGCACTAAAAAAATCCCACACTAAAATGAGTAGGGAAAGCATTAGATTAACCATTCCAGATTTCATAAAAATACAATGCATGAATGTTTCAAAGGAGGGAAATTGCATGCGACCCATCTTCTATGCAAGGTGAAAATTCCTAGATCGCCCAGGTTTAATAATTTGCTAGGTTTTATCTTTTTATCTCAATAAAAATCAATATATGAACGAATCACAAACTACGCAAGCAATTAATTAATCAGAGAACACCAGGATATACGTGGAAAACCCTAAATGGGTAAAAAACCACGGGAAGGAATCAAAACCACTATAATCATTGTGCAGTTACAGATATACCTATCCAAACGAAGTAAATCCTTACTACGTTCTAAGTATCACCTGCCGAGTCACACGTACACCGCACCCAGTGATCTTGATCGCCAACG
>JAXBDA010007128.1:0-18551 GCA_036023075.1 Gaultheria prostrata
CAACCACACACCCTCTCACATGTGGTGGGGCCCACTGTGGGTCCCACATGGGGTGGGCCCCACCACATGTGAGAGGGTGTGTGGTTGTGTGTGGTTGAAAGTGTGTGTATATATCATTATTGCTAAGTGAATATACACATGTATGTATATATCAACACATGCAAAATGAGGAAGCTTCCTAGGTAACTTCCTCTCTCCTTCTCTCTAATTATTGGAAAGTCAAAATTGGTCAAAATTGGTGTGATTGTGGGAGATTTTGTAGTAGGATAAAAATAGTAATGTACGTATAGATACAAGTATACAACATTAGGGTCCAAAATAGTATTTAAATAAGTTTTCAAAATATTAAAGGAAAATAATTGAATTAAATAAAAAAAAAATCCTCCAAAAATCCGGGTTGTTACAAGCGAGAGGATCAGATTCCTTATCAGTCATTATATTTACTCTATCAAAGTAAAATAGATTTAAGGAATACTTCTCTATTTGACCAACAACATAAGTCTTGGGCCTAAAGATATGGAGGATCCATTCAAACTCTTGATTCATAATGCCATAAAATAAAATATGGACCATAATGACTAAATACAGAATTTAGTCTTACACGCGCCGCTTATGCAGTGATGGCAAGGCAGACCTAAGTCTTGACCTTGCCCGATAGTGGCAATGACAAGATGGAGGCAGACCTTGATCACACCGTTCATTCAGGATTACTGGAGATTTAGTGGCTTGATGGCTAAAGAACAAGGGATCGTCACAAAAAGGCACTCGCAGAGTAGCACCCGCGAGTGTCGCAAATGGCGCGGTCTGACTGTACGGAAAGAATGTTCATGCACGACTCAAGTGACGCGTGTCCAGAAGTTATTAGTTGTTCGATCCAAAAAGAAAGGTCAAGTTGCCTATAAATAGGACATCCCTCCTACATTTCAATGACCTGTTTTCTGAGATCCCGAGAGTGATTCTAAAAAGAGAAATTATACTTTTTAGAGAGCAGTTATTCTCAATCCTTGTTGGTTTAGGAAAATCCTACCAAGGGATTCTCCCTACTATTTTATCTTGTTCTTCACCAGTCCCTAGATTTTCTCTTAATCCCTCCACTAAATTATTCATTATTCTAATCCCTCTTTGATTAACGAACTTCAGATATCTCACTTCCTATTACCTCAAAGAAGTTGATGACACCTACAAGATTTCGAACATAAAAACTAAAACGGAACATATCCATAAGTCTCCAGCCTTAACCATGCCACTAGATCAACCTCTCGGGTTGAAAAATATCTTTAGAAGGAAGAACCTCAGCAGAGCAAGACCAAGACTCTAATTCGCACACATGAAACAGACCTTAAGACACTGGACCCAGTTTGTTTTGACCTGATGTGAACGTACATGATGCAATGAATGTTTGCTTTTTTGATAAGTCAGGGTATCTTCGTACGGGTTTCTGGGCGCAACTCGATTAATTTTCAAAATTAATCCATTCATTCATTAGAGGGGAATGCAATTAAAGTTGGGCGGAGTCCCTTATGGACTGACTCAATAATAATTAATGGCGTTTAAGAGGTTTCAAACCCGAAATATTTGGGGGAGAAAATCCTTTAGTGCCTTGATTGCCTAAGGGGTTGGCAGGTAATGAATTTTGATGTCATATTGATCAATTGTGTAACCTTAGAGGAACGTTTGCAAAGAAAAAACGAAAAATTATAAATATAACTTATTGCTTTGCCTCATTCTCTTTTACTAATTTTATTTTACAAATGTGTAAGTATTTTCGTTCATAAACTTTTTTTACATAAAACTGCCGCGCATAAAGTCATCACATTCGCAGCATCAGTATTCAAATGTTATTGGGGTGCATTTAAATAATAATAATAATAATAATAATAATAATGATGATGATGATGATGTTATTTGGGTGCTTTTATCAAAATGTTATACATTGAGGTGTGCCAATAATAAGGGGACAAAAATTTATTGGAAACCGTGCTCGGAGTCCAGAGAGAAGTTTACAAATCCAAAACAAACACAGTCACAATTCTCTTTGGTGTGACACCAAATGCCTAATAAAGGTAATAGAAAAAGGGAGACAAAATTTTATTTCACTAGCTATGGTTAAAACCTAAAACAAGACTTAATGAAACCCGAAGGGCTGACCTGGTGATGAAAGATTGAGATCAAGGAGTTTGTTACTTCCTAACGTCTGATTAGGTTCAAAACTTTTCAAGTGGTATCATCTCATTTGGGTCAATCTAAATGAGACTTTGCATCTTGGCTTTAATTAGTATCCCTACAACTAAGGCTGCAAATGAATTCCTGGCTCAACTCGTTGATGCTCGGCTTGTTTAATAATTGAGCTAAGCTTGAGGTCGAGTTTTAGACTCGTTTAGTAAACGAGTCGAGCTCAACACAAGGATAGAACCAAGGGGGGACAAGTGGTGGCGACCGCTACCACAAAGTTGTCAAAAAATACAATTATTAAAAGGTTTGAGTCTAAAAGTTGTGGTTCTTGCTAGCTAGATTCTTGATTACATCTGCAGATATTCTATCATACAAAATATGGAAAAAAAACTATATGTGTGGGAAAGATGTGGCCTCAGAGCCACTCCAAGTCAGGGTCAATTTTGTTCAGGAGCCAGATGAGAATTTTGTTTTTGGTTTGAGCAAGAAGGTGCTGGTGGCGTGCAATTGGCCCTCTGTTTTGACCAAGGGGCAAAAGTGCCTTTCGTCGACCAAAGAAACATGCGGTGAAATTTAAGATTAATTCTATAGTAACCTATTGGTACAAGCTAAAATCGAGTTCTCTATTCGGGTCTCATCCATTAATTCAAAAAAATCAAAAAATCAATTTACTCATAAAATCGAGACAGTCACTTTCTCAATACATCAAGCCAAAAGCCGTGACTAGTAAAAAAACAAAAAAAAAAACCCTCTTAGTGAAATATCCCCTTAGTGATTTGATTCAAAATTTTATGAGTCGGCTTAAATACTCATCGAATATAAAGTAACCCAATTCCGAACCTCATTGTCACAAACAATTACTGTCAATAAATATTAAAATGCTGAACTTTTGTTTGATATTGGAACCCCTTTTTTAAATACGGGTGTAAACGAGCCAAGCTTCATTGTACTTGAGCTCGGCAGGTTTACTAAATGAGTAAAAAACTTAAGCTCGAGCCTGGCTCGATTGTAAACGAGCCTAGTCCTTAACGTCCCGAATCTGATTTATTTACTAAACGAGCATCTAGAAAAGAGATGAGTCTATACAAGTGAGCCGAGCATTCAGTGTTAAGCTCATGTCGTTTGCATTTTTTATTTTGGATTGTAAATTGTAGATTTTTAGATTATGGTAAGAATAGATTATTAATTTGTAGAGTGTTTGAGAGATGTACGTAGAATAGATTTTGCAACAGAGTAGTGTTTGTGAGTAGTCGTCAAAATAGATTATGAATTAGTCTCTTTATCTAAAATGCAAAAGTACCTCCATGGCTAATTATCAAATTGTGTGTATGATTTTGAGAATGTATTTTCCAACTTTCTCAAACACTCAGTGGTGGCTAGCTCATGCAGTAGTGCTCTTGGATGCCCCATACTGCAACCTGGGATCGAGTCCTATTCCCCCCTCCCCATGTAATAAATTAGGAATGACGAATGACAAAAAAAAAAAAAAACACTCATAATCCAAAAATGCAAAAGGTAGAATTCACCGTGATCGAAGGCTGCCAAACGGGCTCATAAGATTGATACTCGACGGTCAATGGAAAAACAAAAACAAGACGAAAAACTGTCCCTCCCCAATTCATTACCAATAACTACCAGTCTACCATCATCCCTTTACCAATAGAAATCAGAACCAACCCATTTCTCTACCTCTTGCTTTTTTGTTGAAAAAACAAGAAGAAGAATTTACCACGAAGGCTGCCAAACGGGCTCATAAGTTCGGAACCGGGATGGTGCAACACATTTAATGCGCTGCGCTGTGTAGCGCATATCGCAACCGTTCAACTTAGAAATTAATAGTCCGGATTCACTGAAACTTTCTTACGATTAATAAAGCACTTTGACTAATAAAAAAACGTTTGAAAATGCTTTCAGAAGGTTGAGATGCTTCGCTGCATGGTGCAACGCACTCCCCGGGTCCCATAGGATTGAGACTAATGAAAAAGCAAAAACAAGAAACAGTCCCTCCCCAATTAACTACTCCTGTATAAATACCATCCCTTGTAGAAATTCCAATCAGAGCCAATCAACCCAACAAAAAACACAAGAAGAAGAAGAACAACAACAAAAATGGGAGGAGAGATGTGGACCCAACTCGGGTCATCACTAGCCGGCCTTATGTTCATCTGGGCCATGTTCAAACAATACTTCCCTTTCGATATCGAAGAACCCATCAAAAAATACACCCAAAAACTAGCTGCCCGCTTCTATCCTTATATACACATCACTTTCCACGAGCACACCGGCGACGGCTTCGGCCGGCGGAGCAAGGCCTACTCTGCCATCGAACGCTACCTCTCCACCAACTCCACCACCCGAGCCAAGCGGCTCAAGGCCGACATGGTTCGGGACTCCAAATCCCTCATCCTAACCATGGACGACTACGAGGAAATCACGGATGAGTTCATGGGGCTTAAAGTTTGGTGGGCTTCACATAAGAATACGCCCAAAGGGCAGGTGATATCGTGGTATGGGGAAGGGGGTGAGGACAAGAGGTATTATCAGCTCAAGTTCCATCGGAAGGATAGGGAGATTATTACCGAGCTTTACTTGAAACATGTGATGGATGAGGGCAAGGCGATCGAGGTTAAGAACCGGCAAAGGAAGCTGTATACGAATAATCGAGGCGAGCAATGGGACGGGTAAGGTTTGAACCTTGATTTTAGAAGTTTTCAATTATTCTATGGAAATTATTATTTTGTAAAACGTAAATTTTTGACAATAATTATGCTGCTCATGTTTAAATTGCTAGTGTCCTTTTCTTTTAGAATATATATATATATATATATATATATTTGTCCGACGACATACATCAGCGGGATTAGGGGAGTTAGTAGAGTTACATGATTCAATTATTCAGGACGCTTTTACATCATCCAAGTGGAAACGGGGTGGGTGCTGTGCACTTGGGTGCTATGCACCCCTCGGCCGTTCGATTGTGTTTTGGAAGGTCCGGATGTGTTTTGATTTTTTACCAATAAAAGAAAATCAAAATTAAATTAAAATTGCCGAATGCATCCAGGCCGTCCAAAACATGATCAGACGGCCGATGAGTGCACAACACGGTGCATAGCACCCAGATGCACAACACCCACCCAGGTCCCATCCAAGTAGCAGTGGTCCAATTGGTCCATTAAACGACAATTACATGACACTAGCAATTTAAAAAGGTTAAACTACATTAGACCCCTTTAACTATGATTGATTCACATTTAAAAACTCAAACACTTAACCTCCTTAAAAACATTTATATGATGATGGAATTTGCCATGTGGGCAAGACATGACATTCTAAATATGATTTTAGGATGAATTTAACATATTCTCTTCATCTAAGAGTAATTTTCCAAAGTCAAATTAAAGAGTTTGAGGAGAGAACTATATAACCTAACTCTTGGGGTTATTTACGGGGGAATAGAACCCGAGTGATAGGAGGTGATTGAGATCGGAATAGCTTTCGTTGTAATGTAGTGATCAGATGTAGTTTTTGATGTGGTGGTCTTAAGGAGGTGTTATGGGTGAATGTCAAGGTGAAAAGAAAAGATGGGATGATGATTGAAGGGTAAGGGTGAATTGTGATTATCCGTAGACACCACATTTGATATGTAGGATTTATATAGTTTAAGGTGGTCAAGTGTTTAGTTTTAAACTATAGAGGAGTTAAGTGAAAATGGGTCATAGTTGAGAGGGGTTTACTGTAATTTACCAACAAAAAAAATTTGAGAGTCAATTCTTTTGTGCTTGAGTTTTCAAATGCTAATCCATCCTTTAAATTTTTGGTCTCAGAGTTTATCCTAAAGTAGTAGAAATATCTTTTAGACATCAAAACAATGCTTTCTTGTTTGATCCTTAACATTGTCAACTCTAACGAGTCCAGTCCATGCGAGCATTTTTTAAACTTGGCCATTCGTTGCTAGATGATGGATTAGTCATGGGAATCGAACTCTAATCAAAGGTACATATAAGTTGGCCCAAATACCCTCTATTATCATTCTACGTACCAACGCATTTACTTTTACATGTATGAGTAGTAATTACTAAAATAGTTATCTTGATCGATCATGATAAATCCATAAACATTTATGGTTTTGATTTAAAATTTTCTTAGTGCATTGATTTAGTAATTTATCTTTTAAATGCCTAGCAGGCACAGGAGAACAATGTGGACCCCTGTGGTGTTTGAGCACCCGGCAACATTTGATACTTTAGCTATGGAGGAGAAGAAGAAAAAACAAATCATTAATGACCTCATCACCTTCACCAAGTCTAAAGACTACTACAAAAAAATTGGTAAGGCCTGGAAAAGGGGTTATCTTCTTTTCGGGCCTCCAGGCACCGGTAAATCCACTATGATCGCGGCCATGGCCAATCTTCTAGAGTATGATGTGTACGACCTTGAATTAACCGCAGTGAAGGAGAATACAGAGTTGAGGAAATTACTAATTGACACATCGAATAAGTCTATTATAGTGATTGAGGACATCGATTGCTCACTCGATTTGACTGGCCAGAGGAAGAAGAAGAAGGAAAAAGACGGGGAGGGAGATGGAAAGGATCCGGTTAGTAAGAAAAAGAAAGAGGATGAAGAAAAGAGTAACGAGAGTAGTAAGGTTACTTTGTCCGGACTTTTGAATTTCATCGATGGGCTTTGGTCCGCCTGTGGAGGTGAAAGGATCATCGTTTTTACCACGAACTATGTGGAGAAACTCGATCCTGCCCTGATTCGGAGAGGAAGAATGGACAAGCATATCGAGCTGTCTTATTGTTGTTTCGAGGCATTCAAGGTACTTGCCAGGAATTATTTGGATCTCGAATCACACGATTTGTTTGAGACGATTAAGAAATTGCTGGCGGAAAATAACGTGACTCCTGCTGATGTGGCGGAGAATTTGATGCCTAAGTCACCTGAGGATGATGCGGACGCATGTTTGGCGAATTTGATTGATGCGATTGAGAAAGCGAAGGAAGAAGCGAAAGCGAAGGCAAAGGCAGAGGAGGAGGAGAAGGAGAGGGTGAAGGAGGAGGAAAAAAAGAGACTAGAAGCTGAGAAAGAAGAGAAGGAAAAAGAAGAGAAAGAACAAAAATCTTGTGAAGAAGTGAAAGAGAAGAAAACAACAGTTGAAGAGGTGAAGGAAAATGGGGTCCAAGAAAATGGGATTAAGGTTACCAACTAATCTACTAATCTGAATTTCTTGATGTCTAGATTGTATGGTTGATTATCTGTGTTGTAGTAAATTTGAGGCTGTCTTGATCAATAAGAATAGTATTGTTTCCAATTTTCCAGTTTGTTTTTGTTTATTTGTTTCGCGAATTTAAAAAATGGTTGCACAAAATCCCGACATAAAAAGGCATCAAATCAACTGTATCGCTTTGAATTTTTATTTAGGTAGACTCTAACTGCGTCCTTTGATTTTGCATAACAAATTTGAATGCCAAGATCAAACACTTCTGATATACTAGTACACACCGAACAAAATAATACACCTAGCTATCGAGATAAAAGCCGAAGGTTAGTCTCGTAGGTGGACGTAAGCCCTAAAAACCGAATAGATCTGATTATCCAAAAGGAGCTCGGTTTGGTCCCACACCACATGAATTATATTTATCCAAATTTTAGATTAATAGTGAGTTTCCATTACGGTATTTTCGGTATTAAGTTGCACTCAAAAGTGGGTGTTGGTTCCACTAAGAATAAAAGTATGATATTTTTGTGATATATGTGAGGAGAATGACTTGTGTCGGAATGCATGAAAAATAATAAAATACTAAGAATATTGAAAATACCGCAGCAACCCTAATTAACTAATGATATTGTGCACATAGCACATCACCAGAGGTATTGGATCAATGGACAGTGACAGGCCGGCCCTATTTTGTTGGGAGTTTTCCGTCCAAGCCCACCCCATGTCAGACACATTCCGCCTAAGTATTTTTCATGCGCCAATAAAATTTTTTTCCCTCTGCACTGTTGCGCGTATCATTACGCTCTCATTTTCTCTCTCTCTCTCTCTCTCTCTCTCTCTCTCTCTCTTTTGCGCTTTTCAGCAACTCCTATTATACTCCCTCCGTCCCAAAATGATAGTCCATTTTGGGACTGCGTGCCATTTTCAACAGCTTATATCTTCTAGTGTGAACCTCAAAAAATGTGCATTATGGATCTTGTTTGATAGATCTCATTGAGAACTTTAATACGGTGCGAAAAAAATTCAAAAGTTATTTTGATAAATACATTATTTTTTAGTTTGAAAATTGCACGTAGTTTCGTAGTGGACTATCAAATTGGGACGGAGGGAGTAAATGCTTTGTCCCATCGCATCATCATCAGGTAGAGTCTTGCAAGTGTACGTAGGCCTGCATTTATTACTTGACTAGAGGCAGGGGCACACGCAATGCATGTGCACGTTGAACTTTGGAAAAAATATTATCAAATTATTTCGGCATTTTGTTTGATCATGTGTGCATCACATTATCATTTTACATGACAAAAAATATCATACTATGACCAATAAACAACAATGGAAATAACTATCACAGCTAATAAAATACTCATACTTTTCCATGTTTATGCGTTGTATTGTCACAGATTGCATGTAATGAAATCATACATTACCTTGCTAAGTTCGCCATCGTTTTTCCCGTGGTGTAATTCCAAAGAACTCATCTATCAGATTCACTAAATGACTCGTGTTACCTCAAACGCAAAACATCCATTTTGCATAATAAATGCCTATCTTTATCACCTGCATAGATCGTAAAGTCGGTGTCGTAAATTCAATTCAGAATTCAGTGTTCGAAGATCCTGGCAATGGTGGGAGATGTGAAGTCAATGACGTGAGAATTAAGCCTCACATTTTGATATCTGGCGGAGGGAAGGTAACTGCCATGAGTGGCAAATTTTTAGACAGTGGAGCAGCGAAAGAGTAGGGAAAATCTGATAATTGGTACTCCTAGTTACTTTTCATTTCTTCTTGTTTTTGCTTCAATTTTAATTATCCCTCACAACCCACTCCCCCACTAACCCAACTCTTCCCACGTGTCTCTCTCTTCCGCACATTTCTCTCCCTCTCTCCTAATTTTGGAAAACAAAAAAAAAAAAATTTAAAATTCAGAGAATTGTGGCAGTGTTTCCTGGCTAAGTAGTTTTGAAGTTTGTGTGGCAGTTTTTTCTGGCTAAGCAGTTTTTTACGGAGCTAGTTTGAAAGTTGTGAAAACCATTTTTTTTCAGGGACAAAAGAGGAAATTACTTTTGTGACAGACTTCAAAACTGGGTTACACCAAACTGGTGCTTCCCATTTATACATTAAAATAGATACTCTCTCTCTCTCTCTCCCCCCTTTTTAATTTTAGATTTAAAATGAAATAACTTTTGTTACACACATTTATTTTTTGTAAATATTATATATTGGAAATCTACTCAATGAGATCTTTTAAACAAGATCCATTGTGAATATGAAATTATATATATGTAAAAAAATTATTTTATATCCATTAATTAAGAATATGGGCTGCTTTGGCTTTTGGTTTATTCGTTATGTCTTTATTCAAATTTTTTTTTTGCATTTGCTAGTTTTGCGTCAATTTTTTGTGGTTTATTGGTTTGTCTCGAAGAGAGAAATTCAAAAAGTATGAAATTATAGTGAAAATTAATATTTTTTTGAATAAAGCCAAAATTAATCCAATAAACCACGTATTTTGACTTTACTCAAAAATTTAGTTTTTGACCATGATTTTATACTTTTTAGATTCGCCTCGTCGAGAGGAACCAATAAACCACGAAAACTTGACGCAAAACTCACAAATGTAATTTTTTTTTAATAAAGACAAACGAATAAACCAAAAAATCTTTATATATTTTTTTTGCCAACGTAGCCCGAATTCATAGCTTTTTCTAAATAATTCACACTCTCCAAAATGAAAGAATTCTACCCCTAAAATGCAGAATTCATACATCACAACTCACTATTCAAAAATACATGATTCACACCCCAAAAAGAAAAGAATTCACGCCTCTCAAACAGATAAACCACATAAAACAACATATAAGACACAATAACAAACAGATAAACCAGACTTGCTAAGGACTGAACCACAGAAACAAACATATAAGACACATAACAAATATATAAACCACAAAAAAATAACAACATATAAGCCGCAATAACCAACAGATAAGCCATAAAAAAAAACATATAAGCCACAATAACCAACAGATAAGCCATAGAAAATAACATATAAACCACAATAACCAACAACTCTCTGTATTGAACATAAAAGAAATATCTGTCAAAAACAACTCTCTGCATTGAACAGATAAGAAATATCTGTAAAAAAACAACTCTGTATTGTCAAAAAAATAGAACAGATATACCATTCCTACCACAAACTCTGCTCGGTCTGCTTGATATTACAAAACAAGAAACAAATAAGCAATATCTGTAAAATCAACATATAAGCCATAATGACAAACAAATAAACTATTTTGGCTAATATAAGCCACAATAACCTAACAGATAAACTATTTTGGTTAATATATACGAATAAAACCAGCATATAAGGCACAATGACAAACAGATAAATCACAGAAAACAACATGTAAGGCACAATGACAAACATAAAATCACAGAAAACAACATATGAGCCACAATAACCAACAACTCTCTGTATTGAACAGATAGGAAATATCTATAAAAAAACAATTCTCTTAATTGAACAGATAAGAAATATCTGAAAAAAACTCTAAATTATTTTTTTGCGCAGAATTTTATGTTCGATATACAAAAAGGGTTTTGCGAACGTGTGCCCAATGGGCATACGATAAGTTGATAGATATTGTTGAGTAGATTTCAAATATATTTTGTTTAAAATAAATGGATACGTATAATAATAATTATAAGCATTTTATGTTTTAGAATATGAACGTGTGCCCAATGGGCACACGATAAGTACACAAACAAACAAATAAAACACACACTCCAATACACCCTTTACACTTTTCAATACACTTTCATATATTCCTATGCACTTTTCACACATTTGAATACACTTTTTCAACCTTAACGTGTGCCCAATACACGTTAGCATTTTCCATACAAAAATGTGCAATTCACACTCTTAGATTTTTTTTATGCATAATTTCATATTCAATATAGGTCTTGTTTGATAGATGTCGTCAAGTATGTTTTAAATTTTTTTTTTTCAAAATCTAATACGTAAATTAAGAGTTATAAATATTTAAAGTTTTAAAAATAAAAATGAGAGGGAAGTAGAGAATTTAATTTTTTTATTTTTATATATAATTTCATGTCCAATGTTGGTCTCATTTGATAGATATTGTTGAGTAGATTTCAAATATATTTTGTTTAAAATAAACGGATACGTATAATAATAATTATAAGCATTTTATGTTTTAGAATAAAAAAAAGGAGAGAGAGAGTTACAAGCACAAAGGAGAGAGGCAGATGGGACTTATGGAATCTGACAATAAAAGAGATATATCTATATAACAATACACAAGGGTGTATCAAGGTGTTATGTACATGTGGCAGGGATCTCAGCCCTTCATTGTCGCACATCCAACGACCTATCCTATCCCTCTCACATGTTAGCTTTTAAATGGTATTTTCGTAAATAACTTGCAAGTTTTGGACAAAGATAAAGGGTGAGACAATTTGAAATCCTGATCCACTTCCCATGCCCAAGCAGCAACAATCTATATAATAATACAGAGATTCTTTTGCATAAAATATTCATCTCCTAGCCAATCTCAGCCCTCCATTTTGTCTTCTCACATGTTAACTTTCCAATGGCAATTCTGTAATTACCTAGCATTTGTTGGACAAAAAGAAAAGGACATTTCTGCCAGGTGGCCCAGGTCCTTATCTTCAGCTAATGCGTACAATGGCTTTCAAAAATTCAAAACCCCAAACCAGAGCTTCTCCCTCTCTCAAGAATCCAGATCCACCGCCCCCGCTCCTCCTCCTCCTCTGTCTCTCGGCAACGCCAACTATCGCCAAGTATCCACAGCCACCGCCCTTCCACACATGTCGTGGCACCCTGAAATCGGTCGGTAAGTTCCCCTCATATGTAATATTCTATTTCGGTTGGATCACGGACACCAGAATTTTTTTCCCTCAACTATACAGTGCTATTAGATTGCAAACCTCTCATTCTTTGATTTTTTGTTATATGTATGATTCTGGGACTGTGTGGTGGTAAGATTTCCCTTTCGTAACTGTTACCTAAGCTATCAATCTTTGATTTTGGTTTTGGTCACTATTTTTTGTGTCTGTTATTCTCTTAGTATGGGTTTGGTTGTTTATGTTGACATACTTTGGCTCTGAGTAAACGTAACTAGTGTTGACCAAAGATATTTTAGTGTCTAAAGCTCAGTTGAAGCATGCCTCGGTTCTTTGATTTTTGAGAGGTGAATCAAGGATCACACTATCACAGGGTTGCAAGTCAAGTGCTAATATAAAAAATTTCTTCTTTGCCACAGGTCTTCTACGTTTGGGTTTTCTATACTCAGAGGTACTTAATCTCACCCATAACTGTTCACTCTAATGATAAAATACACATATGTAAGTTCTTTTGAATCGCTTTCTTTTTTGGGTTAATTTTTTCATTTTTTTTACGTTTGTCTATTTTCGGTTACTTTGATGTGAGGAATCTATTTGTCAGTGACCGAGGGTTTTTTAGCCGCCAAAGCTCCATCGAAGCATGCCTCAGTTATTTGGTTATTGAAAGGCAAAGCGAGGCTCAAAGGTATAAAAGTTTTTGTCCAGATGCTGGTTTGAGTCTAAATCAGTGTGAATGTTTGTTACTCAGTGTTATAGTTCTCATTGTTAGTTATATGGATTTGTTTACTTTACAATCAATCTGTTCTCTCTATTCTCTCAAAAAATCTATTCTTTCTGTTCTCTCAAAAAATCTGTTCTTTCTAGACAATTAATGCTTTTTCCATTATGTTGGATAGGCGTCTGCCTAAACATATTTCAGTTGCTAGAATCGAAGAGATGATGTTTAAGGAATTGTTAGTGTTAGTGCTGAATCCTTTTCTTTGTTTATGCTCTGTTGGGTTCTACGCGGACAATTGATTCCTACACAACTTCAGTATTTGGATTGGTTGTTTATGATCTATTGACTACTTATGTTTGTCAAATTTTAGGTTTGTGGTACTACATTTTTGTAATGGGGATAGATTTATGTGCATTGTTGGTGGACACGGGGGATATCGGCTATATTGTGCCACTGTATGGTTACAAGTTGAAAACTAGATTCAATTGTTGGTATTCTTTGTATGTAAATTGCTCTTCAACTTTGTCCATGCCTTCAGGCACATGCTCTCTCTACTGGCATGAAGACTTTTTGCTGGGTTTGGAGTTGAAGACTCCCCATCCTTTTGCCGATAGCCACTTTTGTTGATGCTCTTTTACTAAAGCTATGAAAAAGGCCCAACTCCATTTGAAGGTAAAGTCGTTTGTGGATTGAGTCAGTAATTGTCCATCAGTTTGCTGATTTGTATTAATTATATTGTTCTTTGACCTTCCAGACACTTTGTTTTGCATAGTGTTTCCGACACAGGTAATTTGTAAATTGGTATTTCACCATTAAGGGGTAGGAATAACATGTAGTTGAATGAGATGTGATTGACTGGGACTTTGTCATTTCTGGACACAGTTTGATTTGATTTTTTGTTTTTTCAAATTCTATTTGACATCTTTTGTTTTGAATAAGATGTGATTGATTGGGAATGTGCTTTATTTCGTCTAACAACCTGCATTCGTTAACCTTCAGGTAATATGTAGGACATTTGTTGAGGTCATATTGTGCTCATATTTGGACTGCTCTTGCTGAGTTTGGAGTGGTTGAAGTTACCAACTTTGAGAGCCATTATCATATAGAAGCGACATGCATTTAGGTTTAGCTTTTTGTTGTGGAATAACAGGTATGGATGCTCGCGATTATGTGGTTTTGGAGTTTATTTCCCCTTTTCCTTCTCTCCGTGTAGCCTTAAATGGGTTTACTGGATGTGTACAGGAGATTTGAGGTTAGCAGAACGCACCACAAGCTGGAGTTCCGTGTTTTTTTTTTTTGTTTGGCACTCACTTGATTTTTATGAGTTTCTATATATTGGAGTGGAGCTGCAAAGAAATATTTTGAATGCATAGGGGATGAATATGAAGGGGATATTCATTTGCTTTTAACGCTTACTCATTTCTGGTCTAATGCTTTCCCTTTTGTTTTGTTTCTTTGATTTGGTGGTGTTGGACAAATAGAAATGTATTTGGTTAATTGGTGGTGGTTGACGGTATGAGCAAATATATTTGATTGGAAATCTCATTTGATTACACGTTCATATTATTTTGGTTTGAGGTGTAAAATAAATGTCATTAGTGGTTGTAAACTGTTTTATTTTTGGTAAAAATCAATTACTGTAATTGAATAGATAAACTTTGATTTTAATTTTATCTGAAAAATTAAGACTTCATTGTCTGGGGTGGTCAATAGTTTGATAATTCATTTTAGTTGTGTTCAAAATGCATTGTGCCGTGCCTCCAGGCATGGGCAATTATATCCTTACACGTTTGTAGGACACGAAACCAAGTTACTTACTCCCTCCGTTCCAATTTGTTTGTCAATTATTCCATTTTCTGCTATGTCTTACATTGCTTATATCTTTCAATCTATAATTTTTTCACGGTTTTAAAAACTTTGTATAATAGAATTAATCGTGAACTATCAAACAAGATCCATGTTGCATATATTTGGAGATCAATATTAAAATATATAAACAATCAAAAACTGACAAACAAAATGGGACGGAGGGAGTAAATTTTAAAATCAATGACTTTAATGACTCGAAATTGGTGAAGAATTTCATTCGTTTGAGGCAATTATTAAACACAAACTCTATAACAATTTCTTTTGGATTGTGCAATGACTACAGAGTACTAATTAATCCTCGCACTAAAAAGTTGGGACAGAGTCGTGTCCTGTTTTTTTTTACATCCATCTGGTTCAATTTTGGGTCTTTGTGGGCTCATCTGGGGCCACAATTATAATTGAAATCGTTCATATTGTAGAACTCATTTGAGAAGTGCTTCTAGACATGGACAAACCGCTAGATGAGCTGAGTTTTTAAACTCATTTAAAAAAAAACAAAAAAAGTTTCCCCAGAAAAGTTGGCTTTGTTGGTGGGAGTGGTGAATAGTTTGATAACTCAATTTAACTGTGTTTAAAATGTGTGCCATTGTACCTTCAGGCACGGGTAATTACTAGAATGATAAATCCATTTAGCGAACGATAAATCAACTTTCACGGCACAATGATTCGAAGTTGGTTTCTTTGGTGGGGAGGTCAAATGTAAAGACATGATAAATCCATTCAAATTGTGTTAAGAACATGTAGCGCCGTGCCTTCAGGCACGGGCAATTCCTAGTATTACTATATTAGACTGATGATTCCTTTAGCAATTCGTACAACCGTAAGTCTGGTATGGCATATTTAATAGTTGAAACAAGTTGATCTTGGTTAAGGGTGTTTTTTTTTTTTTGCGAGAAAGATAAAACTTCAAAAGCAGAAAAGAAAGGATGCCATGTGGAGGTTGTTTGGGTTTTCGAAGTTTCCATTGCCATTGACTTATAATATTAGCCTGCGAAAACTTCGGATTTTTTACAAATTAGCGCGAATAGTTAAACTATTCATGCGAATAGTTTGTAAAAAATCTGGAACATCTAAAACGCTTTCAGATGGTTGAGATGGGTTGGTGTACACTTCAGATACACCAGTGTGGTGTACGCATATCATTTTTGAAAACCAAGTTGGTGGTGTCTGATGAGCGTGTGAAAAAATCAATACCGTATACTCCTTTTATCCGTATTTGTTTCTCCATTTTGTGGTTTTCAACTTTTTTAGGAAATATTAGGATTGTTTTGTATAATTCTTATCTTTTCAATTTTATCCTTCAATCATGATTGATTTGTTTGTTTTGGTATCGGCTGCGGTGGTTGTAACCAAAGTTGGGTGCAACAGTGGCAGCGGAGGATGATTGTGGGTCTTTTAGGATTTGATTTCTATGGCGGTCGGGGCTGTTTTTCGTTGCAGTGAGTTTAGGGGCAATTTTTGGGCGGCTACATTGCAATTTGGGGGCTGTTTTAGGTGATTTTTAGGCATAGATTTGGGTGATTTGGGGCCTATTCAGGTGAACATTGGGGGTGTTTTTACGCGATGTGTTTAGGGGTTTGATTTAGGGGCATGGTGAGGTGTTAGGGGTTGCAACAGCAAGCGCAGATTGGGCGATAGCAGGGGGTGAAGTGTTAGGCATGCGGCGCCTTTGATCGAGGAAGACTAGAGGAGATGGTTTACATCAAGAAGGTTAGAGTTTGCGGCAAGAAGACAAGGGTTTTGCCAGAAAGATTTGCCGGAAAACGTAATGAAGAAGGGGAGGAAGAAAGTGTGATGGCGTAGGATTAGCATGGGGAATCAGCAGGCGTGGGTAGCCGGTGCAAAGCAGGGGTGACATTTTCCTTGAAACGGGCGAGGTTTTGGGTGGGCCCAAAAGCCATTTCATCGTAGGTCTTTTATTTCAAGTAGTCTGGGCTTCGCCCTTTGGGTATCTTGTTGGTACCTTGTCAACGAGAGTTTTATTGCATTTTCTTTTCTTATAAAAATGGGAGGTGAGGGGCAGTTTAGGTTTCTGCGAGCTCTAGAAGTAGGAGGGTTCCGGTCCCTTCGAGACTACCTCAATGCAGAATCCCTTCTGTTGTACTAATTTCATATTCCGCCCTTTATGGAGATGAAATTTTCTTTGCCGATCAAAAAAAAATATTTGAAGACAAGGGTAAAGAGTAAAATTGACACAAATTTACTCATTAACTTTTTAAAATGGACAAACTATAAGAGACGAAAAAAGTATGTTTGAGGACCAACAAATACGGACGAAGAGATTATATTTTATACAACTTTCTCCAGAAATGCTTCTATAGATTTCCAAAAGAAGGGTGGTTATGGATAAATTGTTTTGGTCAATTAGAAAATTAGTAGTAGAACCGCTAAGTAACGGTCTCTGACATGTAAGTTTTTTTTTTGATAAGTCTCTGACATGTAAGTCTCTGACAAAGCCTGGTTGGCTTTTATCTGCATCACTTTTCGGGACTTTGATCCTTGTTTTTGCATTCTTCGTCGTTTGGAATTTTCCTCTGATGTCCCCGAAGTGATTTTGGGTCATGATGTCCCTGTTAAATATGAATCTATAGATTGAGAGTTAGGTAAATTTAAATAGTTAGATCACAACCACGCAAAAAATAATTGTCGATTCATTAAAATCGAGATCGTTTTATGTTTTTCCTACCAAAAAAACACAATTTTAATTTATCATAAAATCTGGGTTTATTACCACAATATATGACTATGAAACAATGCTATGGGTACATCATTTTTGGGAGAGCCTCATATTGGGCTTCTCCTCATTTGCCACATTAGGGCAAGCCCAAGAGGCTCCCTCAACCACTCTCTATCTCTATTTTAGGGAGTCAAACCCCCAAAACAAGCTCCAATAGCCTCCCTAAACCCCTTCCTAGAATAGAAAATGCTACAGTACCTCTCCAAAATCCCCCCATTTGGAGAGGCACTGTTCACTACCCTCTCAAATATTTAATTCCCTCTCTCTCTGTCCTCCCTTGCATTCTCTCTCTCTCTCTCTCTCTTCTCTCCCTCACTTTTTTATTATTCTCTCTCTCTCTCTCCCCCTCACTTTTCAATTTCTTTATTATTTCTCTCTCACTCTCCCTCTTAATAACATTATTTAATTAAAATAGGGAGGGCAATAGAGAGTAATTGTTAGAGATGTGGATCGGTAAAATGAAAAATGTGCACTGTTCACTACTTTATGTAGAGAAAAATTTAGGGAAGTTCTTGGGGTTGGTTTCAGAGTGGTATGCATTTGGGGTGCACAAATGGTGTACCCATAGTATTTTCCATATGACTATACTCAGGTGGGGTTTGGCTAAAGTCGTATGCTAAATTTTTCTACTTTTTGGTGCTTTCAAAAGTACAAGCATTTAAAGCACCAAAAAGTAGAAAAATTTTAGCATACGACTTTAGCACTTGAGTACAAGCATTTAAAGCACCAAAAAGTAGAAAAATTTAACATACTACTTTAGCCAAAACACCCCACCATGATATATGGCTACAAAATGAAATTACCAAACATGTTTTGTAACAACCCGGATTTTCGGAGGAATTTTTATTTATTTATTTAATTCAATTGTTGCAATAACCCGAATTTTCGTAAATAAAAATTCGAATTATAATTTTAAGATAATAATTTTCTCAGAAAATTAT